>JAODAL010059549.1:0-21417 GCA_025379985.1 Phyllomedusa bahiana
TTTGGGTTCCATGTTGCGATCGTGCACGGCTCACCCGCAAGCCCGCACGATCATCAGGACGTATGCATACGTCCATTTGCGGGAAGTCACTTCACTTAATGAAGATCTCTGTATAAGATAAATTAACCCTTGGGTATAAAATCCCCTACACAGTGAACCAGATGGATTTCAGGCATATATGGGGCAGTAATACACACACCCTGTATTTGACTCCGAATTACCCCACAAACTAGAGGATAAATTAGCCCTTGGGTATAAAACACCCTACACAGTGAACCAGATGGAATTGAGGCGTATATGTGGCTGAAATACACACACCCTGTATTTGACTCCTAATTACTCCCACAAACAAGAAATACACACATCCTGGACTTTAGGGAGAATACCCCACAAACTTAAACAAACAAAATAAAAAATGCTGGTTCAGGAACAGGTGTGCATATGACACACAGTTGTGAAGGTCTTTCACCCCAGTAGCTCAAAAAACAGCATTGTTTTGCACAGAGTGCAATATAGTGCAGAGGCAGATAGATGCTTGTGACAGGAGACACAGTGAGAAGTGTGAGAATTTAACATGGCGTCCGTATGAAGCCATGATTGGCTTCATGTCTGCACATGTCATTGAGGGTGTTCCTTTCTTCCTCCCAGAGTTCTCTGCCCCATGTCACGCCGTGTGCTTGCGGCCATTTTAGAAAAAAAGACGATTTGTTCCCGCGAAGTACTATAAACTTCACCTTCATGCAGAATCGAATTTTTCTTGAAATTCTAAATGAATTCCACTTTGTTAGAATCGATTCGCCCATCTCTAGTACTAAGCATAAAAACTGTTGAAAATATAACAATAAGTTAAAATAAGTTAAAATAACACATACACATACAAACCTATATTTTTCCAGTAAAAACTATTTTTATGTGGTTAAAAAATATATAAAAAGGAAGACATAATTGGTATCGTCACATCCATAACGAGTCAGTCTATGAAATGGTCATGTTATTTAATCTGTAATGAAATTAAGAAACTGCATCGGAATTGCATTGTTTTGTCACAAAAAACCGAATAAAAAGTGATCAAAAAGTCCAAAATACACAAAAATTAAAACATGATTTTAACCTGAAAAACTAAAGCTGACATGTATGAACGGGGCTGCACCAGTTTTCTCGTGTACTTTAAACCAAAAATAATGTATGAACAATGCCTACACTACATTGCGCGATAAGTGCCTTTGCAATGCGCCAAAGACACTTTTTAATGCGCCAAAGTTTAGAGGCATTCTGGGGTCGTGTCAGACCACATTCATAGATATAGACACATCTTTGATGGCAAATCTATGCGCAAAACAGTTAGAACAGCCAGACCAACCTGCTCCACAGTGCAGGAGTTGTGAAGGTCAAAAAAAAAAACAGAGGATGGTGATGGTTACATATAGATTGTAGCAAAGTGTTTCTATTTCAGCTTGTGTTTGAGAAATACTGACACATTTTAACGGCACTTTTCCCTTCTGTTAGTAATGCACCTGTGGTGAACTGCCAGGACCTGCGTGATCTAACTGGTGAGGGGTTTAGTTAGTGTCAGGAGGTATAAATTCCAGCATACAATTCCATAGGAGTTTACTCCACAGCTTGGCTTCACTGAGTGCAGGAGAAACGGAGTGTGAGTTAAAAAAAACGGAGGATTGGTGAGTGGCTATTAGAGATAGGGCGAATCGATTCTAAACGAAGTGGAATTCGTTAGAATTTCAGGAAAACTCGTTCGTAACGAAGTCAACTTTGGGTACTTCGGTGTGAACGAAGTGTGCTTTTGAATTGATAAAATGGCTGCGAGCCATGCGTTACATTGGGCAAACACTCTGGAGGAGAAGGGCATAGCCTAGCATGAACATGTGTGCAGAGATGAAGCCAATCAGAGACCGGCGGATTCTGTGACGACACCAGCACTATAAAGACCGAGCGTGCCGCTGGGAGCTCACACTCTCTCTCTGTACTGACAGGAAGTGCTGCTGCTGGTGATTGCGCTTTCTGAAGAACTGATTTTTTACACAGCGATTTTTGTGGGGTGGTCTCAGCTTGTCACAGAGACGTTCTCTTAATTGTTCTATTTCTGATTTTTGGGGTATTGGATTCTGAAATCCAGTGTGCGTCTATACTGCAGCTGCCATATACATTAAATATCCAAGTGGGATCTAAGCCAGTCTTACCTGTGTATTCATTTAAGAGAAACAGCGTTTTTACAATACAAATACCACTCTCATTTTTGGCTGCTCAATTCTATTGCGCATTACATCCAGGTTAATTAGCGTTGTTTAGCTGTGTGTGCTGACAAAAAAAAACCGTCTTTTTCAACGCCAAATATATAAATATTTTTTTGGTAGCCTAATTCACAAGCAACGGTTAAGTTACAATTTTAATCTCTTGTTGTGTGGCGGTAGAAAAATACTGCCATTGTAAACACTCTACAAGCTACTAGTTAGTGGTGGCTCAATCTATTGCCAATTTAACACATCAGGGGTTTAATTAAGCGTAGTTTTTGCTGGTGTGCCGACAAAATAAACCGTCTTTTTCAACGCCAAATATAAATTTTTTTTTTGGTAGTCCCCCTCTAATTCCACAAGCTAAAGGGTTAATTATCAATTTTATCTCTTTGTTGTGTGGCGTAGAAAATACACCATGTAACACCTACAAAGCTACTATTTGTGTGGCTCCATTCAATGCGCAATTTACATCCAGGGGTTAATTAAGCGTTGTTTTGCTGCTGTGCTGACAAAAATAAACCGTCTTTTTCAACTCCGAAATATATACATTTTTTCTTGTAGCATAATTCACAAGCGAATGTTAATTAAGCCTGTTTGTGCTTTTACATTTAGAAAACACACAGTGACTTGTAAACGAACATACAAGTAAATTTTTTCCTGGCCATTTGTGAGCGCAATTTATATCCAAGGTTACCCAAGCTTGTTACTTGTCATTGGGAGTCAAAAACATCGGTGTATATTTATCATATACAGATACTTCATCAACCAGTGTCTGTACATTATAGAACAAACAGTATGTCAGACAGACGAGGTGGCAGGCTCTGCAACTGCGAGTGGCAGTGGCACAAACATCTGAAACGGGCCCAGTCGCAGCACAGCGAAGGGGAACGGTCGCAGCAGGGTTCACTCGTGAGGCCACAAACTGCCGCTGTCATCTAGCGGCCTATAGGTGTTGTTCAGCAACCAAGGTTCTTGATTGGATGACTAGGTATCCTCTTCCTCCCAGATGACATCTGACAGACCCACCAAGAGTCGGTGGGAACCTCGAGACACAAAAACACTTTAGTTGGCATGGCCCGAGCGTGTCACAGCGCCCTCACTTCCTCAGCCCGCCTCTGTCCCATCAGTCCCTCAGCCAGGATCTACTATGTGGTCTGGGCTCAGCGCCACTATTTGCGAGGATGAACAATTTGAGGAGGGCAGTCAGCAGCTACTTGGCAGCGAAGAAATGGGCCAATATACCCAGCTTCTTGCGAGAGGGCGGCAAAGTATAGATTTGGAAGTGGCATGAGGTCGATGTGGTGAGAGTGTCAGCCTCGGCTTTATCCAAGACCGTTATTGAGGACAGTAGTGACGACTGAAACACAAATAGATGATGAGTGTAGCCGACCGCACTTGGGAGCCGGGTGAAGCAAGGGCTTCATCATCGTCAGTGAATAAGAGGGCGTCAGCTTGCGCGTCAGGGCACGGCGGCAGCCTCAAGTGGGTTGTGTGGCCGTGAGTCAGTCAGGGTAGCAGCAGTGTGAGGTCGGTGAGCGCAAGCGCCACGGGGTATGAAAACCCGCTTCGCATGTCCAAGACAGTAGAGGCGCAGGGCTCAGCGAGGCAGGCGCGGCAGTATCACTCAGTGCGGAGCGTTGCGGTAAAATCACTACTCGGCGGTGTGGCAGTTCTTTGCTAAGACACCCGGAGGAGCCGAATATGGGTATATGAGAATCTGTGGGCAGAAAGTGAAGCGTGGCCAGGGAGCTAACGTTGGACAACGCCCTGCATCAACACATGCAGCGTCCCATCCGTGGCCCTAGGAGAAACTGGCTCAGATGTGGTGGCCATCCTGCCGCTGCAGCAGCGCAGCGGCCAGTGCACGCATGCCATTTCAGCCAGTCAAGGCTCCACCACCTCTGCATAAGGCAGCTGTTTTTCTCTTGACATCCCTCCCGGTACCAGAAGCTCTGCCCTCGCTACTCATGGCGCCAACAGTCGGTTCAGAGAGGCGATTGTAAAGAGACAACAGTATGCGTCCAACCATGCCGTAAGGTGCAGCTGCTGACCGTGCTCCTGTCCAAGTTTGTTTGGTTACTGCATCCCTCCTTTCCAAATGGTGGCTCTGCACCATCAGATAAACTAATGGCTTGTGCCGAGCCGAGATTGAGAGTTCCAAGCCGTAATTTCTTTTCCAAAAGGAGTACCAGCACTTCATAAATATGTAGAACAGAAAGTGGTCAGTCTTAGCATATCGTTTGTTCCCAAGGTACACGGCAGCGCGGACGTCTGGTAGCTGTAACTCGGTCAGGGCCAGTACATGTCCTTTACGGCCCACCTGGTGAATGTGCTTCCTGCTCAAGGCACACCAACAACTTGTGACAGAGACGTCCGCTTTCTCCGACACGTTGTCAAAACTGCTGCTCTGCGCCAATTTGTCCGCCTCCTCCTCCTCCACCACCACCACCATCTCAGCCTCCACAAGTATGCTTCAACAAACCATCATACCACATGTTGTAGGGCTACAGCGGTGTCCCGCAGTTCTACACCTAGCTTGCCTCGGCGAACGAAGTCACACAGGGGAGGAACTGCCTCCGCGTCAATGCAGCAAGAAATCGATGTGTTGCTTTTCTCCGCGCCAACTGCAAATCGTACACCATGGTACGGACATGTAGAACTGGTGTCCCGCCTGCGAACACGAGGAGGGATGGTCCATGCGCCCTGTATGGCGCACGGTGTTCAATCTGGTTGTTAAAAAGGTTCCTGAAGACTTCACCGATCTTGCAGAACATTCTGAAAAATGGCCCAGAAACTGTGCATCGACTTTATCCATTCGTACAAAGCCAGGAACACACCTCCCGAGTGCAGCGCAGAACGGCCTCCCCCAACACGCTCTGATATGCGATGTTTTCCACTCCCAGAATTCCAGTCCTGCACATGTTGGACCGACTGTATGAACAGAGAAAGCATTAAGCGATTTTTTGATGATCCAGGCAGACAGAAGTACTCCCCTGTGTAACTTTGATGTACAGCAGTGGCAGCTCAGTGCGTGACAACCTGCCGTTTGTTTGAGGCATTTCGAGGAGGCCACGTTATTGTGTCCAGTCGCCAGACTACGGGAATGAATAACGTCATTCCACTGCTTTCATGTCCGGAAACAGATGCTGAAAAATCTGTCTGGCAGGGGACTGGAGATGTGGCGACTACATCTCTTGCCACATGAGTCCGGTGGGGACGAATGGAGGAGGAGAGGAGAGGACATTGGAGCAGAAGCATTGTCTGGTGAAATGAGTGGATTTTCTACCCAGTGACAAGAGAGTGTAGGAGCAGGAGCAGCTGGAGGAGGTGGATGGGAGATTAGGAAGACAGGGCAGATGACTCCCAAGGCACCGTGGCAGTATACAGTTGGAAATGGAGGCAGGGAGCCCCTCGGAGTCACTTGTGCAGATGTCCCCGAGCAAGCTTATTTGCCTGGCTAGTGACAGCCGAATAGTCAGCAATCCGGCAGAGTGATGAATTCTGCTCTCCACCCGATGTGGTAACCTCGCTACCGGTCCAAAATGGGAGCCTTTTCCCAGCTATTGAGAGGGAAGACAAACTCAAATACTATAGGTAAATCCTCCGAAATCAGTTGGCCGCTGCCTATGTTGCGGCATCGTCCCTCCTGACAGGTCTGTCCGGGGGGTTCCTCAGCGCTCCGTACTACTGCCGCGGCTTCCTGGGGAAAGGTGGTGGGGTAGGAGCATACCAGCTCCATAGCATACTAAGTCTGGAGTCACTAATGCGCACTTTCCATCACCCGCCTAGTGAGGAGGGTCAGTCACCAGCCGCAGCACAAGCAGGACATGAGCATTCCCTGAACAACAGGTTGTGGCCTACTTGAAGCACCTGCACCCCAGTTTGAAGATCCGCTGGACTACTGGGCAGCCAAACTGGATGTGGGCCGCGAACTTGCACGAGTTTTGCAGTGGTGAACTTCCTGCCACGGCCAGATAGTGTGGCATCGAGCGGGGTTCAGTGCTGCGGGGCCATCGTTACCCAGGAGAACCCGCTTGTCCATGGAAATGTTGAACGACTTGACCTTTCAAGATGAATCAGGCCCGTGGATTCCGGCCAGGATTTCCACACACCAATGCCCCTTAGGCGCAGTCTGGGTTCAACTACCTGCCTCATGCCACTATTCTGATGCCGCCACCCCTGATCCAACACATCTGCTGATAGTTTTTCCATCTGTTCCTACCACCGTCTTTACCAGGGACTGGTATTGCCACCCACCTCAACACTCCTGTCATTGTGCCACTCTATGTGCTCATGCTGCTGCTGCTGTTGCGTGTTGCCGTGACATCCACACTGTGTTCCATTGTGCCCTCTGCTGCCTGGTATCTGTTTTTTTGGCCACCTCCAGAATGTCATTGTGCACATCTCCTGCCTCATGCTGTTGCTCCTAGTCATCACCTCCACTCTCTGTCATTGTGCCACTGCCTGACCTCATGCTGCTGCCGCCGTGACCTCCGCTCTCAGTCAGTGTGCCGCTCTGTGGCCTAATACTCTTTTGCCACCTGCAGAATGTCAGTGTGCCACTCTCGACCTCATGCGCTGCTGTGACTCCGTCTCCCCTCCAAAACTTGTCATTTTGCCACTGCCTGACCTCATGCGCTCCCCGTGGTTTGCTCCCGGTGCCCCCCACACTGGGGGCCTACTGCTTTTTTTCCCACCTCCAGAATTTGTCATTTTTCCACTGCCCTTGACCTCATGCTGCTGATGTGGCTCGGCCGTGCCCTCCAACTGTGTCATTGGCCACTGCCTGACCTTATGCGGGCTGCGTTGTTTCCTGCCGTGCCCCCCAAACACGTGTCTTTGGGTACCACCCTTTGGCCTACTTTTTTTTTTGCCAGCTCCAGTTTTTTGTCTTTGGGCCCCCCACTGCCTGACCTCATGCTGCTCCCAAACCGTACCTCCACACGTGTCATTGTCCCACTCTGGGGGCCCTGGACGGGTTTTTTTGCCACTTCCAGAAAGTAAAGGGGCCCTGTCTACCTCATCCCGCTGTGGCTCCCCCGCCGTCCCCCTCCACACCTTCCACAAATGTTGCCACCTGAGCCCCTCAGTTTGTTTTTTCCCAGCTTTTGCTCCCATGTTTTTATCAGGCTACGTTCCTTTTTTCATTTTTTTGGCCCGGTTTTGGGCCCCCATAATTGCCCAGGGCTTTTTTATGTGAAGCGATTCTAAGGGGGGGCCCGCAGTCATGGCGTGTCATACTAAAACACAACATTGTATGAAGACCCAAAAAAAACTCCCTTTTGCATATTTAAGCTTGGGACAACGTTCTAAAACAAACCCCGGGAGGCTCTGGGCAAACCCCGGGGGAAAAAGCTGTTTTTTTTAAAGGATTCGTGCCAAGTAATTCGGACCGAAACGAAATTTTGGGCGGGAAAATTTTTGGGGAAAGGGGGACCGAAAAACCCAATTTTTAGAAATTCCCCTTTTCTATGGCAAAAAAAGATTTTAGCAAAGTTTTTTTTCTATTGCAGCTTGTTTGAAAATACTGACACATTTAAAAAAGGGCACCTTTTCCCTTTTCGTTGTATTTTTTGGGGGGTTCTAGGGGGACCAGAAAAATGAAGGGGGCCCCCTTTTCCCCCTGAGGGTTCCTAGCAAATTACCAAATTTGGGTGGAAAAGCTAGGGAATCAGTCTTATAATGGGAGCCCTAGTGGGCACCCGCTCTTTCCCTTCAAACCATCTTGTAGCGGGGGGGTTGGGAAAGGGAGTAGGAAAAGACATTAGTATTGTAGGGGGAAAATGGATAGAATAATTCTGCCGTCAGAACCGCCTCAAAACCCAATCTTTGCTTTCCCATGGGGCCCGGGTTCGGCAGTGGTGAACCCTTTTTTAAATTAAATGGGAGGGGCTGGCGATGACCCAGCTGTCGTGGCCATGTTGGAACTAAAGACAAAAAAAATTCAAAGGGGAGGTTTGGAAAGGATTCTTAAAAAAAATAATTTTAAAGAAAATCCTAAAGCTGAAAGGGAAGGCCTCCCAAAGGTTGTGGGTTTTCCGGAATACCCTATGCCATGCGCTACACAGGAAAAAACAGCGGGGGTCAGTTTAGTTAAAAAGTATGGCTGGGAAACGGGGGGTTAGGGGGATAAAAAAGGGTTTTGGGTTTTTTGAGCCTGGGGTGATTTTTTATTGGGGGCAATCGTTTTCTACAGATTTAAAATTTCACCTGAAAAAAAGGGGGGCTGCTGGGGCTGGGGAGAGGAATTCAGGAAGGGGGGTGGGGATTTTTTTTTATTCCCCGAGAGGGGAACAACCTAGTAATGAAGGGAGTTTGACAGGGAAAGGGGAAAGGGAGAAATTTTTTTTTGGGCCCCGGGAGGGAAAAA
This sequence comes from Phyllomedusa bahiana, assembly GCA_025379985.1. NCBI lineage: Eukaryota > Metazoa > Chordata > Amphibia > Anura > Hylidae > Phyllomedusa > Phyllomedusa bahiana. The sequence goes on from JAODAL010059549.1 coordinate 8,620, forward strand.
ATCTCCAAAATATCTCAAAGTAATTTTCATCCATCTACTTTAAAACAAATCCCCCGCGCTACTAAAGGGTAATGCATAAAAACCGCCCCTACAAAAGGTGAAAATTTTTTAAACCCCAAGGCCATCTACCGGGGGAGATGTAAATTTCCCTTCCCGTCATCTAAAAGGGAACCTTTTTAAATCCCTTCCCATCTACAACGGAAAATTTTATGACCCCTGCCGTTAATAAACCCGGGGTTTAAGTTTTAATTTTTTTCCCTTTCCGTTGAGGGGAAAGTTGAAAACGGGAAAAGGGAATTTAAAAAATGCCCTTTTTCACAATTGCCAGAATTCTAGCAAAAAAATGGGGGCGCTTGGGGCGCGTTTTTTAGGGGAGCAAAATTGATGGGGTTTTGGTATTCTGAAACATGGCTAGACCCCCTCACATGATTGGATTTGTAAACCCTTTCCAAGGCTTTAATCTATTTGGGAAAGGGAAAAAGCGAACAGGAGGGGAGGAGCAGTGTTCTGTATGAAAGGGAAAGTGATATGAAGGCAAATGAAAAAAAAGGGAAATAGAGGGCAAAAATTGCTTTAAATGTGGAAACCCTTGTGGGTAGAAACACAAAAGGGGGTTTAAAGAGAAAATATTAAATTTTTTCGTGATCCCATAGACCATCAAAATAGAAACAGACCTTAAAATTCTGTAACATGTAAATCACAGGATCGGACCGCAAAAGAGTGTTTTTCCTTCCACTCTAAATAACAATATCAATAGAAACATAGGCGCAGTCCTTTGTATTTGCTTATTCTTTTATGTATAGCTTAGTTGCTTTCAACATGCCCCGCAATCCGGGCCTTAATGCCACATTTAAATAGTACAAACATCATAAAACTTGTGATACGAACAACATTTATCAAGGTAGATAGGCCATAGCTCAAATCAAAGGAATGTCCATACTGACGGTTCTCGTAGAGCAGAAGCATGGCATGTTTGGATGACCCGCCGGAAACAAAGTCCTACGTCATAGGTGACGTTTCGGAGGACACCACCTACTTTCTCAAACCAGCGGCGTAGACCGTCTCCTCTGAAGGTAAGTGCTAGTATGGGGTTATAGGGCCTTTATACCCAATCACATTAATCACATGACGAGACTCGACCAAACATAATTAAGCTATGCGCAACAACAAAACAAACACACATTAAAACATACATTAAAACAATATACCAAATATATACACAGCATCCTGCATGACTTTAAAGAAATGCTCGTAGTTGGAATGATTCGTTCATCCCCTTAGGGACATTCCTTTGATTTGAGCTATGGCCTATCTACCTTGATAAATGTTGTTCGTAGCACAGGTTTTATGATGTTTGTACTATTTAAATGTGGCATTAAGGCCCGGATTGCGGGGCATGTTGAAAGCAACTAAGCTATATATAAAAGAATAAGCAAATACAAAGGACTGTGCCTATGTTTCTAGTGATCTATAGACCCCCAAACATCACTGAGGAGATGAACAGGTGCATAACCAAATGGTACGGGCAGCACAAGCGGGTACAGTGGTAATAATGGGTGACTTTAGTTACCCAGACATTGACTGGGGTCACGGTTCTGCATCAACTGCAAAGGGAAGGAAGTTCCCAAACTGTTAGGGATAATTTATGGGCAGTTTGTGGAGGATTCCACTAGAAGTGATGCTCTGTTGGATCTGGTCATTTCTAACAAAGCAGAACTTGTTGGAGCGGTCACCATTTCCGAAAATCTAGGTAACAGTGACCACAGTATAATTCATTTTAGTGTACAGTAAGCTGGAAAAAAAACACAGAGCGGGAGGGCAAAAACATTTAATTTTAAATTTCCCCTTATTGAGGGACACAATACAGGATATAGACTGGGAGCAGCTATTAGGAAATAGTGATGTAGAAGCCAAAAGGGATAGGTTTAAATATACTCTGTGGAAATTTATAGCAAAATGTATTCCTATTGGTACAAGTATAGGTGATTAAAACTAAATCCAACATGGCTTCTACCTTCTGTTAAAAGGGCAATAAATAATAAAAAAAAGGGCATTTCAAAAATATAAGTCAGAGGGGTCCGCATTAGCCTTTGAAAATTACAAAGAGCTTAATAAAATATGTAAAAAAGTGATAAAAGCAGCTAAAATTCAAAATGAAAGGCAGGTGGACAGGGGCAGCAAGACAAACCCAAAGCATATAAATGCCAAAAAGCCAAAGTCGGAGCATGTAGGACCCTTAAAAAAACTGTAATGGGAGCTGCTCACTGGGGATCAGGAGAAGGCAGAGTTACTAAATAGGTTCTTCAGCTCAGTATATACTAATGATAAGAAAACAGTTGATGGGGGAGGGCTCAGTGCGGATGTAGGTGGTGCTAGTACTGTTAATACATCATCTGCTATAATTAACCCCTTACCGCCGGAGCCAGTTTTGGCCTCTCTGACAGAGCCCCATTTTTTAAATCTGTCATGTGTCATTTTATGTGAGAATAACTTTTTGACCTATCCATGTGATTCAGAGATTGTTTTCTCGTGACACATTGTGCTTTAAGATAGTAAGAAATTTTTATCCAAAAAATGCTTGTTTATTTGTGAAAAATATCAAAATTTTCGTGAAAAATTTACCAAATTTCAAACTTCAAAAAATTTTTGCATGTAAGACAGATAGTTATTCCACTCAAAATAGTTTATAACTAGCATCTACCATATGTCTGCTGTAGTTTGGCATCATTTTTTTAAATGTGTTTTTTTTTTTTTTTAATTGACATTAGGGGGCTTATAAATTTAGTAGTAATTTTCAAATCTTCAACAAAATTTGCAATATAAATTTGTTTTGGGACCAGTCCAGTTCTAACGTGACTTTGATTAACCTGTATGATAGATACCCCCATAAATGACCTCATCTAAGAAACTACATCCTTTAAGTATTCAAAACCGCATTTAGGAAGTTTATTAACCCATTAGGTGTTTCACAGGAATTAAAGCAAAGGGGAAGTGAAATTTTCAAAATTTCACTTTTTTTGCAGATTTTCAATTTTTATACATTATTGACAAGAATACGGTAAATGTGGTCAGGGAAATGCAAATTAATATTAATTTCCCAGATTCTGCCGTTTTCAGAGATATCCCATATGTGGCCCTAGTGCATTATTTGGCTCAACCACAAGCCCCAGAATAGGAGGAGCACCTACTGGACTCTGGGGCCTCATTTTCATTACGATTTTATTTAGGGGCCATTTCAGGTTTGCGGACACCCTAAGGTTCCAAAACTTAATAAATACCCCTAAAAAGACCCCATATTGGAAACTACAACCCTTACGGAATATATCCATAGGTATAGTGAGTATATCGACCCCACAGGTGTTTCACAATTTTTTTTAGCGTTCCGCTTGAAAATAAAAAATATATTTTTTCCAAAGGTCTGCAATTTTAGCTGAAAATGTTTAATTTTTACAAGGAATCCTGGAAAAAAGCCTCCCAAATTGTGTTACGCAATTTCTTCCAAGTTCGGCAATAACCTACATGTGGGTGTAAACTGCTGTTTGGGCGCTTGGCAGGGCATCCAAGGGAGAGAGCGCAATTTGGCTTTTGGAACTCAGATTTTGGTGGGGCCATGTCGCATCTGCAAAGCCCCCAAAGTACTCTAACAGGTTAAACCTTCCAGAATTTTCCCCATTATGGGATCTCATCTAAGGGTGTATTTTGCATTTTGGGCGCACAGGTGTTTCGTAGTTTTTTTTTTAGCATTGCGCCATGGAAATGGAGGGGGAAACGCAGTTCCGCCATTGTTTTTGGGCTTCATTTTTACAGTATTCGCTATATGGGATAAATGACGGGATAACTTTACTATGGGGTCGATACAATTACAATAATATAAATTTCATATAGTTTATTATGCTTTATTACTTTTACACAATAGAAGCGAGTTTTATAAAAGGTTGCGTTTTTATGTTGTCCTATTCTGACAGCTAGAGATGGGCAAATTGATTCTAACGAAGTGGAATTCGTTTAGAATTTCAGGAAAACTTCGGTTCTGAACGAAGTCGAACTTTGGGGTACTTCGGTGACGAATGTGTCTTTTCATTTGATAAAATGGCTGCTAGCACATGGCGTTATATGGGGAAAAGAACTCTGGGAAGGAAAGAAGGGCATAGCCTGCATAAACCATTTTGCAGGATAACCAAAATCGAAAACCGGCGGGATTTGTGACTCCCCCGCACTATCTAAGTCCGGGGCGGGGACCTGGCATTTAATACCCCCTCCACTGTACTGTTTTGGGGAAGGGTTCTGTTTCCCGGCGGTTTTGTAATACCCCTTCTAAAGAACTAAATTTTTATACAGCGTTTTTTGGGGGGGTTTCTCCCTTGTCCTCAAAAAAACTGCTTCGCTTTAACGTTCTTTTTCTGATTTTGGGGGGGTTTTGGATTCTAAAAGTCCAGTGTGCGCCCCCAGGGGCAGCTCATATAACATTTTAATGCAAACTGCCCCCCAGCACTTTGGGAAAAACCAAGGGGATCTAAGCCATTTTCCTGTTGTTTCATTTAAAGAAACACCCTTTTTTTTTTTTTTTTTTACAATACAAATACCACTTCTTTTTTGGCGCTCAATTCTTTTGGCGCAATTTTACACCCGGGGTTAATTAAGCGTTTTTTTTTTCAGCTGTGGTAAACTCCAAGAAACCGTTTTTTTTCACCGCCAAAATAAATACTTTTTTTCCTGAAAGCCTAATTCACAAGAAAAGGGGAAATTTTAACAATTTTATCTTTTGTTGTGTAGCGAAAAAAAACAGGGGCATTGTAACACGCTACAAAGCATTTTTTTTGGGTTGGTGGCTAAATTTCTTTGGTTTGCAATTTACCCCCAAAGGGGTTAAACCAAAGTTTTTTTTCTGCAGTTGACTCAAAAAAGGGAAACTTTCTTTTTCACCGCCACAGAAAAAATTTTCGAAAAATAATTCATACCCCCAAAAAAGGTTTTAATTAACCCTTTACATTCAGTAAAAAAACACATATTTTTTAAATGGAACATACAAGTAAAATTTTTTTCCCTGGCCTTTTGGGGGGAAAAAATTTTTAAATCCAAGGGTTACCCAAGCTTTTTAAATTGGGTTTCATTTGGAGTCAAATACGGGGTGTATATTTATCAAATACAAAAATTTTTTCATCAAAAAAGTCTTTACATTTTAGAACAAACAATTTTAGACAGAGAGGGGGCCCAGGCTCTGCCCCTTTCCGAGGGGCCAGGGGCAAAAAAACCGGCCCGGTCGCGCACAGCAAGGGGATTTCGCAGCAGGGGCCCCTCGGTGAGGCCAGAACTCCGGGCTGTCCCCTTAACCGGCCTTTGTGTTGTTCAGCCCAACCCAAGGGTTTTTGATTTGTTGACTGGGTTCACCCCTTTTCCCCTCCCAAAGGGCCCATCTGACAACCCCAGCCAAGATCGGGGGGAACCGCCCAGAAAACAACCCAAATTTTTGGAAAGGCCCGGAGGGGGCCCGCGGCCCCCCACCTGCCCCTCACCCCGCCTCTGCCCCAAACCCGGGTTCCCCCTTCAGCCTAATCTACTATTTGGGCCCTGGGCTCAGCGCCAATATATAGCAAAAAAGAAAAATTTTTGAGGGGGGGCACCCAGCAGTTTACTTTGGCAGGGGAAAAAAAGGGGGCCCCAATACCCCCTGCTTCTTGCAGTAGGCGGCAAAGTATAGATGTTAAAGGGGTGGCATGGGAGGTCTGTTGTGGGGGGTTCAGCCTCGGCATACCAAGCCCCGTGATGGACAGCAGAAATGAAACACAAATAGATGATGAGGTGGGCCCCGAAACTTGGGAGGGGGTTGAAGCAAGGGCTTCAACATCGTCAGGAAAAAAGGGCGTCACCCTTGCCGTCGGGCGGGCGCGCACCCACAATTGGGTTGAAATGCCGGGATTCAGCAGGAAGCAGCAGTGCGGGGTGGGGACCCAAGGGGCCCCAGGGGGGAAGAAAACCCCCTTTTTCGCATGTCCAAGAAAAGCGGCACGGGGGCTCAGAAAGGGCAGTGGCGGTATTTATTTCACTAAATGCGGAGCTTGGGCGGTTTAAAAACCCAGATACTGGCGGGGGTGGCATTCTTTGCTAAGACCCCGGGGAAAAGCCGAATAGGGGGTTAATGTAGAATCTGTGGGCAAAAAGTGAAGGTGGCCAGGGAGCAAACTTTGGGAAAACCCCATTGGCCCGGGGGGCCGTCAACACATGCACGTAAACCACCCGGTGGCCTGGGAGAAACGTGGCTCAAATGGGGTGTCCATCCGCCGCCCGCAGCACGGCCAGTGGAAAACGCATGCCATTGCACCGGGACAAGGCCCCACACCTCTGTAAAGGGGAGTTTTTTTCTCTTTACATCATCCCCCGGGCCCCAAAAGCTCCTTCTCCTCGCTATCATGGCCCCCACAGCCCTTTCCCACCCCGGGGCCCGATTGCAAAAGAAAACAGAAGGGCGCCCCCCCCCCATCCAAAGGGGCGGGCAGCTGACCGGGCTCCTGCCCAAGTTGTTCGGGGTACGCAGTCCCTCCCTTCAAAAGAAACTAATGGCTTGTCCCCGGGCCAAAGATGGAAAAGTTCCAAGCCGAAATTTTCTTTTCCAAAAAAGGCAGAAACCCAACCACCTTCCCAAAAATATGTGGGAACAAAAGTGGGCCAGTCCTTTGAGTTTTATCGGTTTTTTCCCCCAAGGGAACGGCAGGCGCGGCCCGTCGGGCCCGCTGAAAAAAGGTCAGGGCCATACTTTTCCCCTTTAGGGGCCAAATTTGGGTGAAGGGTCCCTTCCTGCCCGGGAAACCAACCCAACAATTTGGGACAGAGACGCCGCTTTCCCCTCCACTTTGTCAAATTTGTGGCTCCTGCGCCAATGTCCGCCCCCCTCCCCCTTTCCACCACCACCACCATCCCCAGCCTCCAAAAAAATTTGCTCCATCATACCCCCCATGTGTAGGGAAACAGGGGTGTCACGCATTTTTCTACACCGGGCCCTTTGCCTGGGCAAAACGAAGTCACACAGGGAAAAAATTTCTCCGCGTCATGCAGCAAGAAATCGATGGTGGCTTTTTCTCTCCCGCCAACTGCAAATCAACCATGGTGACGGACAAAAGGGGGAACATGGGTGTCCGGGGCTGGGAAAACCCAGGAGGGGTGGTCCCAAACGCCCTGCATTGGGGCACGTGTTTTAATTTTGGTTTTTGGGAAAAAGGTTTCCCGAAGTTTCCACAATCTTCCCGAAGATTTTTTGGGAAAATTTGGGCCCGGAAACTGTGCAGCACTTTATCCATTTGTACCCAAAACCAGGAACCAAACCCCCCTCGAGTTGCCAGCGGGAAAACGGGCCCCCCTCAACAAAACTCTGATATGCGATGTTTTTCCCCCCGTTTTTTGGGAAATTTCCCGCCTCACATGTTTACCCACTGTCGAACAAAGAAAGGGCCCTTAACCCTTTTTTATGATCCAGCGGACAGGAGTTTCTCCCCTGTGTAACTTTGGGTGTCCCCCTCCAGTGGGGCCGGGTCCTTTCGGACACCCTGGGGTTTTGAAGGGCAAACGTGGAAAACCACGTTTTTTGTTTTAGCCCGGACAAAAGGATGAAAATCAAATTTCCCCCCTGCTTCATTCCTGGAACAAAATGCTAAAAATGGTTGGGGGGGGACTAGAGAATTTGCGGAACCCCTTTTCCAAAAAACCTTCCCCGGCAACCCCCCCAGCCGGTGGGGAAACTGAAAATGGAGGAGGAGGAGAGGATCCCCTTTGGAGGGGATTAAGCATTGTCCCTTGAAAAGATTTGGATTTTTCCTTTCCCCAGGGGACCAAAAAGGAGGAAACAGGGTCAGCTGGAGGGAGGGTTTGAAAAGGGGAAAAATGGAAAAGGAAAAACAAGGGGCAAAATGAACCCCCCAAGCACCGGTGGCCCCGTAAACCCCCGGGGGGAAAAGGAGGGCAGGGCCCTCCTTAGTCACCCTGGGGCCCCATTGGGCCCCCAGCAGCGATTTGCCTTGGCAGTGACAGTCCCCACGGGGTTCAGGGATCCGGCCCGAGGGAAAGGGCTTCTTGGGCTCTCCCCCCTAAAAATTTGGGCCCTCGGGGTAACCCGGTCCCCCAAAAAGGGGGCCTTTTTTCCCAGCTATTGAGAGGGAGGGAAAAAATTTAAAAACTATAGGGGGAAAACCTCCCATATCCCTTTTTGGGCCCCTGCCATTTCGGCAAACGCCCTCCTCCGACAAGGGGCTGCACGGGGGTTTTCCCCACGCTCACAAATTCACTGCCCACCCTGCGGGGGAAGGGGGGGGGTAAAGGGGCAGTACCCCGCTCCATCAGCACAACCTAAAATCTGGAGTCCCCTTTTATGAGCACTTCCTTCCACCCCAAATGAGGAGGGTAGTCGCCACAGCAACAGCAGGACCTGGAAACAGTCCCTGAACCCAAAAGGTGGTGGCCAACTTGGACCGACTCTGCCCCCCCAGTTAGAAATCCCTGGAAATTTTGGGGAGCCAAACGGGTGTGGGCCGCAACCTGCCGAGTTTTCCGTGGGGAACTGGGCCTACCCCCCGGGCCCGGGGGGGGTGGCATCAAAGGGGGGGTCATCAGTCCCGGGGGGGGCCATCGTTACCCCAAGGAAACCCCCTTGTCCACGGGAAATTTGGGGGGAAAGGCCACCTTTGTCCAAAAAACAGGGGGTGGAAACCCGGGCCCGGATTTTCCCACCCCATGCCTTAGGGGTCCCCCCCCCTCCGGGTTTAAAAATACCTTTCCCCAGCCCCTTTTTCCCGATGCCGCCCCCCCCCGCCTGAAGCCACACATCTTCTGACAGTTTTTTCCCCCTCTGCCTACCACCATCTTTTCCAGGGACTTTGGGATTGCCACCCACCTCAACACTTGTCCCTTGTTTCCACTCTAATTTACCTCATGGGTGCTGCTTTCCGTTGCCCGGGGCCGTGACATCCACAAAGTTCACTGTCCCAATCTCTGCCTTTAAAGCTGTTGATCCTGCCCCCCGTCACCTCAAATCTCTGTCCAAATTTTACCAAATCTGTGGGGGCCCACTCCTTTTTTTTTCCCCCTTCCCCAAAAGCCCTTGTTCCACTGCCCCCACCCCCCCAAGCTGCTGCGTGGCTGCCCGCCCTGACCCCACACTGTGTCATTGTGCCACTGGGCCCCCGAAAGTCCCTGGCCGTGCCCTCCCCCTCTCTGGGCATTGTGCCACTCGTGCCCCCACACCTGTTTTTCCACCTCCAGAATATCATTGTGCCCACTGTTGACCCCATGCTGCTGCTGTGGCTGCTGCCGTGACCCCCCACACTGCATTTGCCACTGCTGACCTTCCCTGCTGCTGCTGCCCGTGCCCTCCACTCTCTTTCATTGTGCCACTCTTGGCCTACTCCAGTTTTTTTCCACCTCCAGAATGAGATTGGGGCCACTGCCTAACCTCATGGGTGCTGCTACCGGGGACCTCCGCACTGTGTCCCTTTTGGGCCCCTCTGTGGCCTGCACTGTTTTTTCCACCCCAGAAAAGTCATTGTGCCACTGCCTGAAACCCCAAGCGCTGCCCCCCACCCCTGACCCCCCACACTGTGTCATTGTGCCCCTCTGGGCCCTTTCCCCCTGTTTTTGGGGCCCCCCTCCAGAAATGTCATTGGTTTTCCACTGTCCTTTATGTCATTTGGGGCTGTGGGTCGCCGTCACCCCACAAATCTGTCACTAATGTTTGGCCCCCCGAAGCCCCTCAGCTTTTTTTTTTTTTTCCAGCTTTTTTCTGGATACTTTATCAGGCTAAAAATTTTCCCCCTTAGTTTTTTTGGGCAGTTTTTTCCCCTAAGTGCCCCGGCAATTTTTTTATTTAAGTGATTCTAAGAGCGGCCCGGGAGTCTGTGCGTGTCAAAACTAAAACACAACATTTTTTTGGAAAACCAAACCAAAACTTCCCTCTGCATATTTAAGCTTGGGGCCCCAAAAATGTTCTTTTAAAAGCACCCTGGGAGGGTCTGTGCAGCCTGGGAAAAACGTTTTTTTTAACGCATTTTCGTTTCCGAATAATTTTTCGGGAAAAACCCAAACTAATTTTTTTTTGGGAAAATTTGGCGAAGTTAACAATCGAATTTTTGAGAGTTTTGCCCCACCCCTACTGACAGCCATAGCTTTTTTAATTTTTTTTATATGGGGTTGGGCGCTTGTGGGCTTGTTTTTTTACTAATGAGTTGATGTTTTTTTTGTACCATTAGGGGGGCATGTGATTTTTGATCCTTTTTTTTAAAGGGTTTTTTTGTAGGCATTTTGTAAAAACTACAGAAATCCTGTTAGTTTTTTTTATTTTTTTTTTTTACAGCGGTCACTGTGCGTATAAAAACATCAAGTTTTACTCAGCAATTTTTTGAACGAATTACAGCGATCCCCACATTTTATATTTTTTTAAATTTTTTAAATTTGTTTTAAAACACGATAAAAACACTTTTTTTGAAAAGGAAAACATTTTTTTTGCTTTCCCCATCCTGAGAGCCTACTTTTTTTATTTTTCTTTTTTATGGCTGTATAGGGTTTTTTTTTGCGGGATAGTTAAACGTTTTTTTTGGGTAACATTTTTTGGGGACAAGACTTTATATCGTTTTTAAAATCCGTTTTTTGGAAGCGGGTAAAGAAAATACTGAAATCCTAGCAGGTTTTTATTTTTTTTTTTTAATACGTTCACCGTGCAGTATCCGTGACAAGTTAGTTTTACTTTTGGGTTTTAACATTACGATGATCCCCAATTTTTTAGTTTTTTTATTTGAAAAAAATTTTTTTTTTTGTGAAAACAATATTTATGCATCGCTATCTTCTAATGGGCAAAAACTTTTTAATTTTTCCGTATACAGAGCGTGTAAGGACTTTTTTTTTGGGGAGAACTGACTTTTATTTGGCATCATTTTGGATGTTGATATGATTTTTTGATGACTTTTTACCCATTTTTTTGCTGCAGGAGAAAAAAATCGCAATTCTGTGACTGTTTTTTGGGTTTTTTTTTTTCAGTTTTTCACCGTCGGGTTAAAATTAACATGACAGATTTATAGGGTGGGTCGTATGCACGCGGCGATAACCAAAAAATGGGGACTTTAATTATTTATTATCTTTTTTGGGGGATTGGCGTTGTAAAGGGAAAAGGGCGATGTACGTGTTTTTTTTTAATTTTTGTATTTTGTTTTACTTTTTTACACTTTTTACACTTTTTCCCCCGGGGGGAATGCATAAGATCGTCAGATCGTTCATGCAAAAGATCACAAAACAGCTTTTTAGCTTATGCGGGGCCCCCCATGGCAACTGTCAGTCACCTGCCACCAATGCTTGTGGGCATCGTGACATCACCAGACAACCCGGATGCTCTCTTCAGCTGGTAGGGAATCATACCGGCGTGAGCGCCGTTACTTTCGCCCCGATTGCGGGGAGCAGGAAACTCACTCCTGCTGCCCGCAGCTTTGATGTCGCTCCATGATGTTGCGACATTGGGGGGTTAAACCCCCCCCGGGCCGGGGTCACCCCGGGCCGTGGGGGGTTCGGCTGATGCCAGCAGTGAATACCACTGGTTCCATGCCGCGATCTTTCGCGCTTTCCCCGCTGTGAGCCACAAGACCCATGACGACTCTACGTCAAATTTTCGGGAACCCCACCCGACATGCCATATGAGTAAGCAAATTCGTGGGGTTTTTTTGGCTCATGTAAAAAGGCCAAAGCCAAGTAAAATAAACTGAATATAAACAAGGCTCCAGGGCCCAGAAAGGCCTACAAGCCAAGAGTTCTTAAAGAGCTCAGCTCCGTTATCAGTGTGCCCTGTATATGATATTTAAGATTCTCTGGTGACTGGTATAGTGCCAGGAGACTGGGGGCAAGCAAATGTAGTTCCCCATCTCAAAAAAGGCTCCAAGTCTTGCCCAGTTAATTATAGACCAGTAAGTCTAACATCTGTTGTGGGAAAATGTTTGAGGGGCTCATAAAGGACTATATAGAGGAATTTGTGGATGAATACAATATTATAAGTGATTGCCAGCGTGTTTTACTAAAGACAGAATGTCAGACCAACCTGATTCTGTTTTCATGAAGGTGAGTAGAATCTGGATAGCGGAGACTGTGGATATTGTGTTTTTAGACTTTGCAAAGGCATTTCTGACATTGTCCCTCATAAGCGTTTGTTGGATAAATTAGAATCCATTGGGTTAGAAATAACATTGTGTAATTGGATTAAAAACTGTCTATTGGATCGTACTCAGACAGTGGTGGTAAATGACTCCTACTCTGAGTGGTCCCCTGTTATGAGTGGTGTGCCCCAGGGCTCAGTACTGGGTTCCTCTTTATTTAATGTATTTATTAATGATATAGTTAGGGGATCAATAGCATGGTTTCTATTTTTGCAGATGACACCAGGCTATGTAGGGTAGTGCAATCAAAAGATGCTCATAAATTGCAAGCAGACCTGGACACACTGAGTGCTTGGGCATCCACTTGGCAAATGGGGTTCAATATGGATAAATGTAAGGTTCTGCATCCGGGTAGAAATAATCTACAGGCATCATATGTCCTAGGGGGAGGAAAACTAGTTGCCTCGCTTGTTGAGAAAGATCTGGGCGTTCTTGTAGATCATAGAATACAGAACAGCATGCAGCATCAATCACCTGCCTCTAAGGCAAGTAAGATATTGGCATGCATTAAAAAAGGCATGGACTCGCGGGACAAGGATTTTTCTACTGCTGGAAAAAGCTTGGGGGCGACCTACTTAGAAAAGCTGTCATTCTGGGGGCCCCCCTTTAAGAAAAAAATGTAAGG
>JAODAL010059550.1:0-21417 GCA_025379985.1 Phyllomedusa bahiana
CAACCCCACTAAAAAACTTCACTGCTGACTTGGGTCGTACACCCATGGTCAATCAAAGGTAAAAGGAGTACTTAGCTACTGCACAGTTTTAGACTTTTTCAGTCTAAAAATTGTTACCTAATTTTAGATGTGACTTAAAAAAACAAAATAATAACACTTTATCTATAGTCTATTGAGCTGACACAGTGCCAAATTGTATGTCATCAGCCTGTTAAGTAAGCTTATCTTACATGCGTTGCTGTAAAAACTTCCTTCGCTATCACAATAGCTTCAGAAACAAGCAGAAATTTCAATACATGTCGCCTTATAATTTATCATTTAACTTACACAAATTTCAGTGGATTGTGACCCATATTGTGCTTCGAAACTGGACGTCTGACTGTACCTGGCACAGCAAACTGACAGCATTCACTGGTAATACGTATCACTTTTCTCTATGGCTCTTATTACTTTATTTGTACATTATTTTGTAATGTGTTTTGTTGAAGGTGCGTTCCCGTAAAGGAACCTCTGCATTACAGGTCGGCTCATAACCAGCTACAAGCCGACCGTGTTACAGAATGAGGAGGGCAGCACTTTGGGCCGTTCTTCCAATTCATTTCTATTAGAGTTCCAAATATAGCCGAGCACACTCGGAATGTTGTAAGTTGTTTTTTTGGTTTATTATATAATTATTTTGGGGCCCAATATAAATGATGTGTAAGTTTGTCATATACATTAGGAGAGTTGCTGTTTAGTAAAGTGACTGTTGCAATGGATGAAACTGCGCTGCATGCTTGGAATTCCCTGCAGATTATTCACATTGTATATTAAATCTTCACATAGACCATCATGAAGTCCCACTTGCTTAGATTGTAGTGTATTTTGTTGCAGAATTTTGATGCATATTGTGTGTGTATTTATTTACTGTATATACACGCACATATGATATTTGCTCTCTCAACTGGTTTTGGAATATGCATCAAAATTCTGCGACACAGTACACTACAATTTAAGCAAATGAAGACGTCATATACAGTGTGAATTATAGGCATGAAGTGAAGTATCATTCATTGCTATACAATATTCACTCCACTAAGCAACAGCTCTCCTGATGTGTATGGCAAGTATACACGTAATTTATAATGTGCCCTAATTGTGGACCCCAAAATAATTATCTTTTGTCATTTGTTCAGGTAGTTTGCATTTGTACTGTATAAAAGTAGTAGTCAATCACACTTTTCTGTACAATGAGATTCTGCAAAATGTGTATATATATATATATATATATATTTTTTTTTTTTTTTTTTTTTTTTTACAATGGGGGTTATCTTCAGGCATCGTGCCTATATGTTTTGTGTACATGATATTCCAAAATATAAAAAAATTATCCCTATCTATGCTGTGAACATTGTGTGGACAAAGCTATAAGTTTTTTTTCCACTCTATGGCAAATTGGCTTTTTATATTTATAGGAGATGTTTGCCTTTCTCTTGATACGGTAATTAGGGAATTTATAAGTATAAAAGGTTAAAGTAGATAAAACTGTTTAATGTATAATTTTTGGCATTGATGTGCTATATGTTTACATTTAGGATTACATTTAGTAATTTGCCTTTTAGAAAAATATGATCTGAGATACTGATATTGTAGATTAGATTTGAAGTAATGTATGATAGGGAAACACATTGTGACACAATTTATTATCTGCCTCCTTCCTGCAATTATTGCATGCTGTTTATACAGCGACTAAATGCTTGAGGGAAGATACATCCAGTCACCTAACATGAACAAGTAGAGTAGATGACTTGCATCACATTTTTTTTGGAGTCATTCATTATAGAGCACTGGGAGTAGGGGCTGGGCATTTGGCTGGCCTCTGTTTATCCTAGCATAGTTGAAATATCTATGTGGCAACATAGGTGATTATTTTTTTCAGCCTTTCCTTATGGCCGTTATCTTGTAAATGGACCTGTAAATACATAAAAACAAAACAGACCAGATTTTAAAGGGGTTGTCTCACTACATTAATTCATCTTACCTCAGTCCTGTTTTCTTGGTTTCATTTTTAATTCAGGGGCAGGTTTACTGGCTTCTACAAGGCTGCCATAGAAGCCAGGTCTGTAGCTATAGCAACCAGTGACGGCAGCCTATCAGGAGAGATTTAACAGGTCTGTAGTGACCTAAGGAGCTGATGCAGCTCATACAAGAGGGGATATCTAGGAATAGGTAGGACACTGTTAATGGACTTATATTGCAAAGTGACTTGTTTTTGCAAGATCGTTAACATAAAAGGCAATTCTTGTAGTTAGACAACTCATTTAAGATGAGCAAGTAAACAAGATAAGCTATAGGTACATAGCTGCAAGTCCAGGTGGTGTTCATTTTATACCAGAGGTGCATAACCATTTGTGGTATGAGGGCCACATTATCATATTGTTTTTATTCAATGGGACCTTCACAGCGTTTCCATAGCCATAAAATGTTTTCCTTTACATACAGGATCTCACAAAAGTGAGTACACGTCTCACATTTTTATAAACATTGTATCTTTTCATGGGACAACACTGAAGATATGACTCTTTGATACAATGTAAAGGAGTCAGTGTACAGCTTGTATAATAGTGTAAATTTGGTGGGCCCGCAAAATAACTCAACACACAGCCATCAATGTGTAAACCTCTGGCAACAAAAGTGAGCCCACCTCTAAGTGAGAATGGACAAATTGTGCCTAAAGTGTCAATATTTTGTGTGGCCACCATTATTTTCCAGTACAACCTTAACTCTCTTGGGTATAGAGTTCACAAGTTCACTCTTCCACTCCTCCATGATGACATCACAGAGCTGGTGAATGTTAGAGACCTTGCGCTCCTCCACCTTCCATTTGAGGATGCCCCACAGATGCTCAATAGGGTTTAGGTCTGGGGACATGCTTGGCCAGTCCAGCCCCGTTACCCTCATTTACTTCAGCAAGGAAGTGGTTATCTTGGAGGAATACTGCCCTGTGGTCTAGTTTCCAAAGGGAGGAGATCATGCTTTGTTTCAGGATGGCACAGTACATGTTGGCATTCATGGTTTTCGCAATGAACTGTAGCTCCCCACAGCTCCCCACTCGTGCAGCCCCAAATCATGACACGCCCACCACATGCGTCACTGTAAGTGTATTTTCACACAGCATAATTCCGTATTTCGGCAAGTATTTGCGCTCTAATACACGCAAAATATGTGACACAATTACAGTAATTCATAGCTCTCATAGAGAACTAGGAATTACGCCTCGTCTGCCCCAGCGTACAATACGATCGTATTGTACGCCGGGGGAGAGAAGTGACATGTCAATTGTTCACGGCGCTTATGCGCCACTGACCATGCATGTGGCTGGGGCCCCTGATTAGCGCATACCTCCAAAACACACAGCGTATTGTGGCACAGACAGTGCATGCCCCAGTATGTCGTGTGAACATTCCCTCAGACACACTTGTCTTTGGGCTCCGCATCTGTTTGCCGCCACACACATTTGACACCATCTGAACCAAATAAGTTAATCTTGGTCTCATCAGACCACAGGACATGGCTCCAGTAATCCATGTCCTTAGTCTGCTTGTCTTCACCAAAGTGTTTCTGGCTTTCTTGTGCATCACCTTTAGAAGAGGCTTACTTCTAGGACGACAGCCATGCAGACCAATTTGATGCAGTGTGCGGCGTATGATCTGCACACTGACAGGCTGACCCCCCCACCCCTGTAACCTCTGCAGCAATTCTGGCATTACTCTATTTTGAATCAAACGAGACAACTAGACTGTGCTGAATACCACACGTATTGGTCCGGTTTCTGAAACCAAATTGAACCCTGGGTTTGCATGCACATGCCTGGCTTTTGTATAATTGAAAGTAACGGCCCACGTGCAACGTGGATCTTGATGGGTTGGACAAGTTACGGCCATTCTGGAATCTATGCCACTGGAGATCTGGTGATATGCCTATGGAGAGTTGTGTCATCCCAATGCACAACTGAACAAGGTGAGTGAAAAAAAAATATATACACATATTCAACACCTTGAATCTCCAAATCTTATACACTAGGGAGCGCTTGTATGGATATGATGCTGAGCAGGTGCACTCAACTTCTTTGGTTGAGCATGACAAGGCCTGATCTAAATGGAACCTGTTTTGTTAAACTGCTGTATGGTTTTGGCCACCGTGCTGCAGCTTAGATTTAGGTGTTGGCAGTCTTCCTATAGCCTAAGTGATATTTATGTATAGCAATAATTCTTTTTTTCAGATCCTCAGACTGTTCTTTGCCATAACGTGTCATAAACTTCCAGTGACCAGTATGAGGTAGTGTGAGAGCGACAACACCAAATTTAACATACCTATTCCACATTCACACCTGAGACCTTGTAACACTAATGAGTCACATGACACTGTGGAGGGAAAATAGCAAATTGAGCACAATTAGAACTAAGGGGTGTACTCACTTTTGTTGACAGCAGTTGAGACATTGATAGCTGATGTGTTGAGTTATTTTGAAGACACACCAAATGTATACTGTTATACCAGCTGTACACTGACTACTTTACATTGTATAAAAGAGTAATATTTCCGGTGTTGTCCCATGAAAATATATAATATAATATTTACAAAAGACTGAGGGGTGTATTCACTTTTGTGTGATACTGTATAAGAGGGCTACTGTTTTTCGGGGACAAGTTATATTATTAAATAGCATCATATTGGGCAGTCGTAGTCACCAGTAGCATATAGTACAATATGTTAAGTTAGAACTTGAGTGGCCATAGGAAGTGGATGACAGGTTTTTGGAGAGCCCAGTGGCTCAGTGGTTAGCACTGTTGATTTGCGATGCTGTAGTACTGGGTTTAACATCTACTTCAGTTTCCTCCTGCATTCAAAAAAACATACAGATAGATTAATCTGGAGCTTAGATTGTGAACCTCAAGAATGACAGGGTGAAATATGTGCTTCTGTATCACACTGTAAAAAATGTTACAGAAATGACTAAAGTAAGTTGTTTGGAGCTCATGTTTACAGCCCCGTTGACAAGATCTTGCATATCAAAAGGCTGAAGGGATTATAGCTTACTTTACTGTCACATAACAGGTGCCTAGACCCTTTATAGTAGACAGTGATCAGTGTGTTGCAGTCTAGACTGAGGTACAGAGTCTAAAGGACTGCCCTTGACCCCTGAAAGCAGATAGCAGATTTGGACTTTGCCACAGGATGGTCCCTGAAGAAGTCTTTAATATACAGTAGCTAGATGGAAACTAGATTGAAAGCAGGAACTAGAAGAAGCAGAACCCATAGTCAGGAAAAAGCCTTTGGTTGTAGTCAGAAAGCAATCAGGAACTGTATTGGAGAAAAGGAGCCCAGGCATCCAATTAAACTAGGAGTCATTAGAGATAACCTTATATCATAACCAGGAGCAAACCGAAAACATAAACCAGAAATAGAGCCGAAGGGATAACCAGAAGGAACGGACAGCAGAGCTGCAAATCCCATTAATGCTAGAGGCAGAAACAAACTGACCAATGGAGGAGAGACCTGATTGCAGTTTATATAGTCCTAGATGAGGACATGAGTATGCATTTTGCATACCTCCCAATTCTTAGAGATTGCAATGACGGACACATCAGGTCACACCTCAATCATACCCAAACAAATGACATCACATAGGAAACTCCTCTAAACATGCCCAAACACATGACATCACACCAGGACGTGCCTCTAACCACACCCCACATAACGAAATAACGCCCCACCCCCTTCAGCACAACAGACCATCACCAACCCAACAGCGGCATTACTGGGGTGTGTGTATATATATATATATATATATATATATTATATATATATATATATATATATATATTGTAAGACTCACACTCATCCAGCCGCCATCTTGGACAGTCTTAGGGGGTCTTTAGCTCTGGGATCGCCGTTTGGGTTAAACGGATTGGCACTCCGGTATATAGCACTCCGACACCAGGCGTCAGTTTTATACTGGCCGCAGCCAGCTTTATTCATGCTCCGGATAAAGCGTACAGCAAACAAACATAAATCATAAACGGAAAACCTCAGGCCGGCTGGCCACTAACTACACACATGTCCTAGACCCTGTCTATCGGTAGTCTGGACCTAACGTCCAGCATCAAACAACCAGTACTCTCCAGTACTGTCTCAGCTTCCCTCAAGCCTCCGGGGCCAGAACCTCTCTCCAGCTCTGTTGCTCCACTCTATTGTGGCAAACCGCGCCCCCCGATCACCTAGAGAGACAGGCTTTTTATAGGCCTGGTAAATCCTGGAACCGAACCTGGCCTGGAACGTGGGGACGGCCTCCCACCCAATGCTGTGACCGTCCCGGGAAAGGCAACCCAACACAAGCCTACACAGCAGCCATACTAGTTACACATGTCAGTAACCTAAGGTTACTGACGCCAAATGGTTGCCTTCCCCCACCGAAACCAGGTTTTTGGTGGCACTTTCGGTTTACAGATCTCTGCGAAATGCCACCTAGTGGCAGAATCCTGTGACCGTCTGAGGTCGGTCGCCCACATACCCCCCCCCCCCCCGTTTGATAAAGGCCGCAGGTCTTTCTCACCATGAACAACCTTTTCCCCGGGTTCAAAACACTTCACAGTGGAGCCCTCTCACACCATTCCTGTGAATCTTCATCTGTCAGGGGCGACACCACATATAGTCACCCTGTGGCTCACCCCACGCATCATCCCACCATGAGAAGCCGAAGGTCAATAGCCACTTACCACCATGGCACAACCCATGCACGCTCTGCAAAAAGTATACAGCAAACATCTCAGCAACATCACCAACCGCATCACTGATCCGTGAAACCGAACTTACTGCACTAAAAATATGGATCCCTTCCTCCATATCCTCTGTAACTCTCTCCAAGGGAGAACTCTCAGTAATACCTGCTAGTTACCTCTGGGGAAAACTGTTGACAACAGCTACATATAGGAAACCCTTGCCATTTACTTCAGTTTCCTTACTGGGGATTTCCTTACCCTCTGAGGGGTCAAACCACACTGACCTGCCCCTCACTAGCGCTTGAGCCACACCCCCCTCATCTGGGTATAGCGGCTCAAATTTTCCCTCTCTACCATCACTGCAGTCTCTCTGACCACTGCAGAAAAGCACTACAAATACAGCAACCATTGGAGCAAGTTACCTTACCCTGCACTACAAAGTCTCAGCATAATCTTCCCTTCAATCCCTGCAGGTTACAAATATGGTTTTTTCATCACAGATAACTTCTCTAAATGCACTGATCAGGACTGAACACAAAATCTGTCTTGCACAATTTTTTTCGATCCACTCCCCTTGAGTAATCACCATCATTACACTGTAGCACTGACACACTAAAGTCCACCCCCACCACTGAAATGGAGACCCCTTCACAGAGGGTTTTTGTTTTCATGGTCACTAAACTGACACAATCACACTCCTAGTCTCCCTCATACATGGTGGGCAGCACCCTCATTTCCAGGTTTGCTTCCCCTTCCAGGCAATGCACTAGCCTTTTCACACCGGGCAACCCCTCCCTTTTCCCCCCAGCAGACGCACCGATTGCTAAGCGACTACATCAGTTTCCGTGGAGAAACTGAAATTGACAGCCCCAAAGTCTCAGAAATTGCTATAAATTCCCCAGAACATAACGCCCTTGCACACATTGTGCTATTACCAGCCACAACCTTAGGGGCACACCTGCAACTTGCACTTTTACATCCCTACACACAGGGCGCTGGGGTCATGGGTACAGACTTTTTAGGGACTGGAAACCAGACACTTCACACACAGCTGCCTGGCACTCATTTCTCACAAGCTTTTCCAGCGGGAGATGCAGTGGAAACCCGTTGCTATCGGCAACCACAGTAGATCCACCTGAAACTGTAGTGGTAGCACATTTCTCCAGATGGTCATCCCCCACAGGACACTTATCCTCTGTAATGCTCCTAGTACTGTTAGCCACGCTCTCTAGGGGCACACTTGTGCTTGTCTGCTCTACAGCTGGTGCTGGTATTTCTGCAGAAGCTAATTCACACTCTGCAGCTACTGCACACATAGCCCTGACAGCCATGACCTCCAGGGGCAGACCTGAGCTGCTCTCTGCTATAGCTTGTTCACACACTGGAGCTAACTTTGTAACAAAGCCAACCTCCCCCTGTTCAGGCTTTGGGACCAGGTCATGGATCACATGCATAGTATTTATAACCCAGGAAGGAACACTGGGGTGACCATCTCCCATAGGCAACACTGCAATGTAACTAGCACCCAGTCCATCAGACTTTTACCAGTCCATTTATTACAGTCCTGCCACTGCTCTCTGGACTCTTCTGGCTTGGCACCCATATTGGACTTCCGTTTTAAGCCCAGGCCCAATCCACAATAAAATTATGCATATACCGCCAGTCCCAAACACACAACAGGAACAGTCTTACCCGGTTCTTGCGTATTTTGGGCATCCTGGCTGACTGTCAGCCAAGCAGGGTGGCCCCTCCACCCCCCTGGAACCCCCAGGGCTTGCACCTGCAACCTTTCGGGCCTCTTCTCCTGAGAGGGCAGTCAGGAGCACATTTCACTGCTCTGTGGCACCTCCAACCCACGACCCCCTCTGCTGGACAGGGGTAGCAGGCTCCTGCTGATAAACGTGGTTGCCCACGCGACAGCCAATCCACACCTCTGGACGACTCTGTTCTCTGGGACTTGGAACCCGGGCCTCTTGGCAACTGGACAGCCCTCTCCAGCAACATTTTCCACCTGAAGGCATCCATTGCACCATTTGCTTGGTTATCCACGGCAGCCGTCTTTCCCAGCTTGGACACTGCAACTCCAGCTAGCAAGGCTCTTGTATTGTGGTGAGTCCATTATCCTCAGAAACCCCTGACTCTGGTTAATCATGATTCTTAGTGCCCGCTGGTCCGCCTCAATTTGTGCTGGAGCTTTCTCATTATTTTCTTGCTGCTTGGCAGTGGCCTGCATCAACTGGGCAGCAAGCTCCCTCCATGGCAAACAAAAAATTTTTTACCAATGGGAACAGTCACTTTAACTCCAAAAGGCCAGTGCCAGTCTCGTACTGGGGTGCGTCCCCGACTCTCCAGAGACACCCCTCCTGTTGCACTGAGGCAGCCTTCCCCACAGGCAACGTCTGTATACGGGTGGGTCTCCTTTTCTCAGACCCTTTTCTCAACAGAGCTAGCTTTCAGGAGTCCATGTAAACAGTAGCAGTCCTAATGCAAACTGCAGCATTTCTCTGCAAAACCTTTATGCACACGTCAGTTGGGGCCCAGCTTATGTAGTGCGCCAATCTTGCCGGTTAGTGCCAATAATGCCTTTCGCATGCCTCCACCAATTGTAAGACTCACACTCGTCCAGCCGCCATCTTGGACAGTCTTAGGGGATCTTTAGCTCTGGGATCGCCGTTTGGGTTAAACGGATTGGCACTCCGGTATATAGCACTCCAACACCAGGGTCAGTTTTTTAATGGCCGCAGCCAGCTTTATTAATGCGCCGGGTAAAGCGGACAGCAAACAAACAGAAATCATAAACGGAAAAACCTCAGGCCGGTGGCCACTAACTACACCACAATGTCCTAAGACCCTGTCTATCGGTAGTCTGGACCTAACGTCCAGCATCAAACAACCAGTACTCTCCAGTACTGTCTAAGCTTCCCTCAAGCCTCCGGGGGCCAGAACCTCTCTCCAGCTCTGTTGCTCCACTCTCTTGTGGCAGACCACACCCCCTGATCACCTAGAGAGACAGGCTTTTTATAGGCCTGGAAATCCTGGAAAACCGGAAAACCCGGCCTGGAACGTGGGGACGGCCTCCCACCCAACGCTGTGACCGTCCCGGAAAGGCAACCCATCAAAAGCGCATAGCAGCCATACTAGTTACACATGTCAGTAACCTATGGTTACTGACGCCCAAATGGTTGCCTTCCCCCACCGAAACAGGTTTTCGGTGGCACTTCGTAAGCAAAATCTCCTGCTGTACGCCACCCATGGCAGAACCTGCGACCGTCTGAGGTCGGTCGCCACAAAAATATATATTTTAATATAAAATATAAAATTTTATATAATATTATAATTATATAAATATATATATATATATATATATTTTATATAATATATATATACACACTAACCGTTCAAAAGTTTGGGGTCACCCAGACACTTTTGTGTTTTTTTCCTGAAAACTCATACTTTTATTTATCAAATGAGTTGCAAGATGAATAGAAATAAAGTCCAGACATTGACAAGGTTAGAAATAATGATTTTTATTTGAAATAATAATTTTCTACTTCAAACTTTGCTTTCGTCAAAGAATGCTCCCTTTGCTGCAATTCCAGCATTGCAGACCTTTGGCATTCTAGCTGTTAATTTGCTGAGGTAATCTGGAGAAATTTCACCCCATGCTTCCAGAAGCCCCTCCAACAAGTTGGATTGGCTCGATGGGCACTTTTTGCGTACCATACGGTCAAGCTGCTCCCACAACAGCTCAATGGGGTAGAGGTCTGGTGACGGCGCTGGCCACTCCATTACAGATAGAATACCAGCTGCCTGCTTCTTCCCTAAATAGTTCTTGCATCATTTGGAGGTGTGCTTTGGGTCATTGTCCTGTTGCAGGATGAAATTGGCTCCAATCAAGTGCTGTCCACAGGGTACATAGTTACATAGTTTGTCAGGCTGAAAAAAGACATACGTCCATCCAGTTCAGCCCATTTATTAAAGTGTTGCTAAAGTGTTGAAAAAGGAAGGCAAAAAACCCCCATGGTAGAAGCCAATTGACCTCAAAGTTAGAGAAAAATATTACTTCCGACTCCCAATCTGGCAAAACGGAATAAATTCCTGGGTCAACCGACCCCCCCTCTAGAATCCTAGTCACTATAACTTGTTATATTACATCTAGAAATGTATCCAGACCCTTCTTCAGAATCCTAGTCACTATAACTTGTTGTGTTATCACTCTCCAGAAATGCATCCAAACCCTTATTGAACTCTGTTAGTGAATTCACCATGACAATTTCCTCTGGCAGAGAGTTCCACAGTCTCACCGCTCTAACAGTAAAGAATCCCCTTTCTATGTTTTTTGTAGAAACTTTCTTTCCTCAAGACGTTAGAGGATGCCCCTTTTCTAGATAAGTCCTGGGTATAAATTTAAATTCTTTAGCGAGATCTCTATATTGGCCCTTAATATATTTATACATATTTATTATGTCCCCCCGAAGCCGTCTTTTTTCTAAACTAAATAACCCTAACCTTGCTAATCTTTCTGGATATTGCAGTCCACCCAGGCCTTTAATTATCTTTGTTGCCCGCCTTTGTACCTGTTCAAGCTCTACAATGTCTTTCCTGTGCACTGGTGCCCAAAACTGAACACAATATTCCATGTGTGGTCTAACTAGTGACTTGTATAGTGGGAGAATAATGTTCCCATCATGTGCATCTATGCCCCTTTTAATAAACCCCATGATCCTATTAGCCTTGGCTGCTGCTGCGTGACACTGGCTGCTACAGTTAAGTTTACTGTCCACTAGGATTCCCAAGTCCTTCTCCATGTCCCTTTTACCCAGTGTTTTTCCATTTAACTTGTAATCATGTAATGGATTTTTCCTCCCCATGTGCATAACCTTGCATTTATCAGTGTTAAACCTCACCTGCCACTTCTCTGCCCAGGCCTCCAATCTATCCAGATCCCTTTGTAATAACACATTATCCTCCAATTTGTGGATTCCTTTACAGAGCTTAGTATCATCTGCAAAGATCGATATTCTACTGTGCAATCCCTGTGTAAGATCATTTATGAAAATATTAAAGAGGATACACCTCTACATATCTACATACACCTATGTAGATATTGCATTAACAACCATATATATTATGTTATAGTTAACACAGATGAAAAAACGACTTCTGTCCATCAAGTTCAAGCAAGGGTGGGGAAAGATGTGGATGAAGGGGAGGGGATAGGACATTTTTAATCTTCATTTCCCCTGCTGATGAAGACTTGGAACCCATAAGACAAGAACCAATCTGTCCTAAATGAATATTTAATTTCTGCTACCAAAATTGCCATCAGAATGGATCTATAATTTTTTACAGCTTCATACATACAAATAGCT
This sequence comes from Phyllomedusa bahiana, assembly GCA_025379985.1. NCBI lineage: Eukaryota > Metazoa > Chordata > Amphibia > Anura > Hylidae > Phyllomedusa > Phyllomedusa bahiana. Next base: position 12,134 of record JAODAL010059550.1, read on the forward strand.
GTAAGACAATGTTCTTTGGTTGATACCTCTATATAATGGTCGTACAGTGACCAAATAATAATGCTCTACATGGAGCAAATATCACCGTACTGTTACTGACCAAACCAGACTAATATTATCAATGATGCCACAATACAAAGATCAAATAATACAGCCACATCATGACCACATATCACCACCATATAGTGACTGAATAATATTGACACATCATGACCACATATAACTATCACAAAGTGACTGACTACTATTTTCATTTTATTCACCACTACTCCACTTCGCCGTCGCCCACTTTGGCTCTTACTAAGAAAAACCGTAACCCTAAGCTTTGGCCGCCAGAAGCTGAAGATGCTTTTGCCTGTCTTAAAGCTGCCTTTGCCACAGCACCTGTCCTGACTCGACCAGATCCACAGAAAATGTTCTTCCTAGAGGTGGTTGCATTTTCTGTGGGAGCTAGTGTGGTTCTGACATAGAAAACCGTTAAGGATAAAGTTGTTGCCTGTTGTTTTCTCTAAAGCCTTCTCCCTACCAGGAAATCAATTATACCATTGGGAATCGTGAATTGTTGACCATCTAATTGGCCTTAGATGAATGGCACCATCATCTGGAAGGAGCTTATCACCAGGGGAATATTTACACCAACCATAAAACTCTCCTTTAACTTTAGACTGCTCAGATGCAAGCTAGATGGTCCTTATTCTTCCCCTGATTTTGACTTTTTGCTTCACTTTATGCCTGCGGAGAAGAATATCAAAGCAGATGCCCTCTCTTGTTCCTTGGATACTGCGGGACTCATACCTCAGCATATTATTTCTTAAGAATGTTTGAATACCACAGCTTCCATCAACCTCCAATGGATTTCCCTCCAGAAAAAATTTCAAAACATACAGCAATGAGAGAAAAAATTCTTCAATTAGGCCGGTCATCCAAGTTTGCCGATCATCCAGGAATTCGAAAAACTTTGTTTCTAATCTCTCGACACTATTGGTGGCCTAATCTTTTTCAAGATATTAAAGATTTTGTTGTACTTGTGGCCATAATAAATCTTCTCATCTCAAACCCTCTGGACTACTTCAGCCTTTGCCTATACCTGAGAAATTCTGGACCCCATTTGCCATGGACTTCATTACTTATGCTTCCACCAGCTCCTTTTGTACCACCCTGCACCTCAGCTGTGACCGCAACAAAGCCCATCATGCATTGCGATGGGCTCTGGTGAATACTGGGAGGGCTCCTTATATTTTGTTCCCTGGTGTAGTTGAAAGTCATCTCTCACGGTGACCCAGAGGATACCACCTGTGTTTGTGATGTTTACCCGTGTTGTCCATGACACCATTACACTACTTCCAATATTCCTGCCATAAAGTGACCATATGGGGAATTATACCAGTTGTACGCAGGCACTCTGAAGACATGTAAGGGATCTACAGTGCAGTTACAATTAGTGACTCACAGGTTCTCTTATGGGAGTTGTTCTCTTTCCCTTTCTCCATTCATTCCAGATCGCCATGACATTTTTTATTGGCCATGCCTTGTCCCTGTAGAATAAGCCCCACAAACATTGACTCCTCAATTTTCCAGAATTTCCCTAGCTGTTTCCACCACTGTACAAACTCCCCATGGGGTGATAGGCAGAGGGAGAGGGGGGGGGGGGTTGTGGAGCAATAGACAGTGGTGAGGAAGTTAAAGGGTGTTAGGTGAGGGTTGATTTAAGCCACAGGGGTAGGAGAGGACAGTCACAATTGACAAGCACAATATCCTGGGGGAAGGGGGAAACAGAGGATGAACCCCCTGAAGATTGTGGTGGCACATATTTAGTCCCTTGTACCCCCAGATGATCAGTCACAGCCATGATCTTTAGGTGTGCAGGGGAAGGAGTTTAATTAAACAGAAAAAAATGTATAAATAAACAAAACACAAGTCTTTGTTGATTATTTTATTAAAGAAATACAACCCTAGTCCAACGAATCTGTCATAGTCCAAAAGGGAAACCTGTAAAAAAAAAAACAAATAAACCAACCCCTACAGATTCAACATCTGGAAAAGCTGGATGACACCCTCCACCTCAGGCACCTAGAAAAGCTGGGTGTCTGTCATGGGGGATGGGTGCATATCCAGCGCCTGGGAAAGCTAAATAGACCACGAGGTGGGGTTGGACAGGTGGGAAATTGAGAGAGGGGGTTACAGAGGTAATTTACCCCTCTCTACTGAACGCGTCGCCGCCATAGAGATAGGGCACTGAGGACCTTTTTTCCATTGAAAAAAGCTGCATGTCTGTTCAAGAGCTAGGAAGAATAGCTTGACTTACAGCTATCTAAGGTTAATGGCTTAAAGGGGTTGTCCACTTTTTAATGTTTTTACTTATTATTTATATAACAGGAAATGATACAATTTTTTAATATATTAAAAGGTATTTAAGGTATTAAAAATGCTACTCTAAAACGTAATATTCCATACAGTTAGTCCATGGGAGCCATTAATATGGACTAGAATGTGGACTAAATAGAGACCTACTGCGTTGTTTTAAACCGGACTAAGGTAGGCGACTACCTAAGGGGCCTTTCTCTGCCGATCAATAAGGGGGTGCAAGTATGGAGAGTCACCACCTTTAGCGGCCATGACTAGAGAGAACTCTGCTATTCAACTACCTAGATGCCACAGTTAATGCAACTGTGGCATCTTAACAGTTATATGAAAAGAGCCGCCTCCCGATTGCTCCCTCATGAAGCAATCACAGGGTGCCGATTGGCAGTCAAGCAAGCCAGGAGTTTTATTGGCTCCTAGGCCTGACATCTTACTGCCTTATTACACACTAACAGAAGCAGGTTGAAATAGGAGAGCTGTGATAGAATACTATTATGCAAAACATTGGTGTATACAAGTGTTTGCATCCCATATGTAGTACTCTAAGGGGACTAAAATTTTAAAAGTAAAAAAAAAGAATAAATTGAAAGCTTTAAACTCACCCATTCCACATTTACAAATAAAAAAAGAAAAACAATAAAAAAATAAAGATAATTCGCATCGATGCGTCTGTTAAAGTCCAATCTATTAATATATAACATTCAACATCCTGCATGGGGGCATTTGTCCTATTTGCCTAGGGCGCCAAAATGCCTTGTCCCAGCCATGTTTGTAAAACCGGTAAAGAAGCAAAATTTTTAGACAACCTAGATGTCTAAAAATAAAGTTAGATTTGCAGTTAGGGCAAAAAATGTCCAATAATTCTCATCTTACACCAATACAATAATAACATGTAGGATTAAATTATTCAAATTTAATAAAATGTTACCATATAAAATTAATATAAAAATATATAGATTATATAAATATTAAATATATATTAAAGATATATAATATCCCAAACATATAAAAAATATCTCCTATAAAATGTATTTAAAATTAATAGAATCTAAAACTAATTTTACATTAAATAATCCACTGATTATGTTGTTCAGATTTTTAAATATTACTTTTTTACTACAGTACATTAAATTTGAAATGTATTTTTGCTGCTCTTTATTCTACATACAGCAAGAGCCAGCCACCTGTGGTCCACCAAGCAAGATCAGTACCATAGTTTCTATTCACTGACATGCTATTCTATTGATTTTTCTTTTATTTCTAGTCTATCTATAGCCTATACACGTTTAGCGCATTAGTAATGCGGCAAAGTTCCATAATGCGCCAAACACACATACATTCAGGTGCATTATATACTGAAAACAAGATGCGATAATTCACTTCGAAGCGCATTCTTTCATACATGTCTCCCTAATTTGGGAAAATCTGCCCTGAAATCTAATGTCTATGGTCGTCTTCACACCAATCATACAATAAAATGAGAAGCATAAATAAGAATATCCATAACTATGAGATACAGATCTCTAGTCCTACTCATGCACTACAGATTGGAAGATCAAAAAGATAACTATTTTCAAAATGCATAATTAAGGTTATACAATGAACAAATAATGCTAAAAACTGAATTCGATCACTGCACATTTCTCATTATACCAGTCAGACAACTTGAATATTTTTTCTTTTGTTGAAAGCCAACACCTTACTAGTGCTGTAATATGAAGTACATGCCAAATAAACGTCACTCAAAGTTGTTGTTGTAAAACAGCACTCTTCGGTATGTAGCGGCTAGTGTTGAGCGAACAGTAAAAAGTTCTAGTTTGATTAGAACCTCGAACTTTTGTGAGTTCGGTTCGAAGTTCTATTACAGTCTATGGGTTTAGATGTTCTGGTTAATTTTTCTACCTATACAGGTGAGGAGAAGCTGTAATTACCATCCATAGCAGTAAAATGGATAAGTGGAACAACTTAGTGAAGAAAATTTGGCTATGAGAGTGACAGAAAAAAATTGAGAGGATAAAATCCTTCATTCCTTTCAATGGCTAACTGAAAAGATGAGGACAACTTCCAAGCAGGGGCACAGCTATAGGAGGTGCAGCGGTAGCAGCTACTACGGGGCCCTGCATGCTGAGGGGGGTTAAAAGCCCCTTTGACACATAGGAGATTTGGAGACAGTTTGTTATAGAATTACTGAACCCCCAAAACTGCAAAAACTGAACTTTTGGGTACTGAGTATGATTTAGCAAATCCAAGCACTCTATATATATATATATATATATATATATATATATATAGTAAGTATAGTATATTATATATATATAGAAAGAGACCAAGGGGTCGAGTGGTTGATGGGAGGTATGTATCACCGAGGTGGCTGGCCTCGGTGATATAGAAAAACCCTTTAGTTGGTTGCCAGCGATGTTATGTTGCCGGACTGTTTGTTATTATGGTAGTTCGGGTCTGGGTTTTTTATGGAGCGGCCGGAGAGTCGGGTGGGAAGGTCACTCCCATACCCCAGCCCAGGCCTTACCAGGCATATATAAGGCAGCTGACACAGCTCAGAGTGGAACAGTCTGAGCTAAGCTGGAGGCTTTTGTGAGCTGTGGAGACATCAAGCTGCTAAGTGTTGCTGTGGAATCTGTGCCACTGACCTGGTGAGGCTGTTCCTTACTTTACAAATTTCTGTTGCTCCTGAGGAAAGGACTGTGTTTGAACTGGTTCCGTTCATAAGCTGAAGTAAGCGTGGTTTTGTTGTTATTTGGTGTCCAGGAGAAAATAAACTTTTGTTCATGTTTGCACCTTACAACCTGTATCTGCACTTACCCTGACTACTGCTGAGCTGAAAACCCCACAATTGGTGCTTCGGATGCGGGCATTACTCCCAAGTGCACAGGTGATTAAAAGTTGGTGCTTAAAGGGGTTTTGCCAGGACGTGCCTTATCTGCTAAGAATCAAATGTAAACAAGCCACTCTGAGCTAAGAGAGAGAGAGAGACACAGCCAGAGCACAGAGCTGTGCATAAGGGATCGTGTGAAATGTTCACTCAAATAATCAAACTACAAATAGTGGATTCTGTATACAAAAGACAACACCTTTTCTCCACAGCAGCTTGAAAGCTTCTTCATGTTCTCTGTCATCAGATAAAGCAGGGATCTACTCAGATAATCACACTACAACTAGTGGATTCTGTATACAAAAGACAACATATTTCTACCCGGTGCCTTGAAAGCTTCTTCAACTCCCTCTCATCAGATAAGAAGTGTGATCTGCGCAAGCCTGGCCAGCAGCTCTTGTCAGGTCATATCTAATAGAAGCTTTTAAGTAACTAAGGGCAGGTAAGGCAGCCTGTAGCTCTCTCAGACTGCAATTTTTGTAATCACATATATTTAGAAAAGTGATTAAATACCCATTTTGGAGGATCCCACATCAACATTACATCATGGCAAAACCCCTTTAAGACTGTATGTCCTGGGTGAAAGCCATAGCACCCTCTGAAGGTACGGAGGAGCTCATTAAGCAGCTGGTGCAGAGCAGCGCACAGCAACAGCAGGCTTTTCAAGGGACAAACAGGAGACTAACAAGCTCCTAGTTCAGCAGATGGCTCTCCTGATGGACGCCATCAGAAAACGTGAATCTGCGCTTTCCCCAAGCTGAGATGACAGTACTAAGACAATGAGGACTGTAAGAGTGGCACTACAAAAAATGATCCCGTATGATGATGTGGAGGCATTTCTGTCTGTGTTTGAGAGGGTAGCAGACAGGGAAAAACTGCCCCCAGAACAGTGGGCTGAGGTCCTCCCCCCGTATGTCACGGGCGAACCCCAGAAAGCATAATATGATTTACCTCTCCAAGATGCTAAGAAGTATGGGAAACTGAAAGCCGAGATATTGGCCCGTCTGGGAGTCACGTTGGCCGTCCGGGCGCAAAAGGTACACCAATGGGCATATCGCAGGGACAAGCTTCCCAGGTCCCAAATGTTTGACCTGTTTCACCGGGTCCAAAAGTGGCTACAACCTGACACCTGTACCTCTGCTCGATGGTGGAACGAGTGGTAATGGATCACTTTGTCAACGCACTCCTGAGCCGGTCCAGTGCTGGGTTGCCCAAGGGGACCCCCATAATGCAGATGAACTGGTGAGCCTGGTGGAACGGTATGTGGCTGTCGAGCACTCCCTGGGCAGTCAGGGGGGTCTGAGGTCACCCTACTGGGGTTTCCAAAGTGGCGCTGGAGCTCAACGGAGGTCAATCAAGCCTTCCCGGGACGGGCATCCAAGGATCCAGGAGGGAACAGCGACATTGACCGGGATCCAAGCCCGCTCAATTATCTGCTGGAGGTGCCATGGTCCAGGCCATATAGCGGCCCACTGTCCCACTGCTTCCGAGTCCCTGGACTGCTCCATTGGGCGGCGCTGCTCGATGTTTGCCCAGCCTGCTTGCAGTGCCGTCCCTCATCTAGACGAAGGGCCGCAGGTCTGCCGAGTGAGGGTGAATGGAGTCCTGGTGACTGGACTTTTGGACTCAGGAAGCCTAGTCAACCTGGTGACTGCTTCTCTGTCCCATGAACTGGTATCTGGAAAACTAAAGCATTTCCCATGGCCCAGGTTACCCTGCACACAGACTGTGGGGTTGTGTCCCACGGGGTAGGAGTTGTGGAAAGACTTCTGCATTACATCACTGTTGGGCGTGATTTCCCTCCGTTCTGGGAGTTATGGGGACAAGTTATAACTCCCTGATAAATTAGAAGGTAAAGAGGGTTCTGGAGATAATATCGCCCTCCCCCCCCCCTCCTCCCACGGTGGGAATGAGTTTCCTTTGTGTGTACTGGCTGGGGATGAGGAAGAGGAAGTATCCTCTGAGGTAGTTGTCTCTGATCTGCGGGTCTCCCGGGAGAATTTCGGGACTGCCCAACTCTGGGATTTGACTTTGAAGGGTGCTCATGAAAAGGTGCCAGTGTTGAATGGGGCTCCTCAAGAGCCAGGAGCCGATACGCGTTTTCCCCACTTTGCAGTGAACAATGAGCTTCTGTACCGGCTGACTAAAGTAAGGGACAAAGTGGTAGAGCAATTACTTGTTCCAGGGCCTTATCGTCGTCTATAATTGGCCCATTCTCATGTGTTGGCTGGTCACTTCGGGGCTGAAAAAAACCCAAGAGAGGGTCCTGCAACAGTTCTACTGGCCAGGGTGCTTAAAGGAAATCCGCGACTACTGCCAGACTTGCCCGGTCTACCAGTTAACCTCCCCGTTCGCCCAATTCCGGAGTCCATTAGTCCCCCTACCTATTATAGAAGTTCCATTCCAACGAATCGCCATGGACTGGTAGGGACTCTGGTGAAGTCCGCCAGAGGACATCAGTATATATTGGTCGTGGTGGATTATGCTACCCGGTACCCTGAGGCAGTGCCTTTACGGAACACCTCTGCTAAGAGCATAGCCCGCAAATTATTCCGGATATTCTTGCGAACGGGACTACCCGAGGAAATTCTGACTGACCAGGGGACCCCATTTATGTCCAAGGTCATGAAGGAAGTGTGCAAACTCCTCAAAATCACCCAGTTAAGAACCTCTGTCTACCATCCACAGACAGATGGCTTAGTGGAAAGGTTCAACAACACCTTAAAGTCCATGTTAAAAAAGGTGGTAGCAAAGGACGGCAAAGATTGGGACTGCCTTCTCCCATATTTGCTGTTCTCGGTCAGAGAGGTTCCCCAAGCTTCTACGGGGTTTTCGCCCTTTGAATTGTTATATGGCCGGCATCCTAGAGGTTTGCTTGATGTGGCTAAGGAGACGTGGGAGAGTGAAGCTACTCCCTATAAAAGTGTGATTGAGCATGTCTCTCAAATGCAGGAGACGATCTCCAAGGTTATGCCCATTGTGAGGGAACATTTGCTCAAGGCCCAGGAGGCCCAAGCTAGAGTGTACAACCGATCAGCCCGGCTTAGACATTTCCAACCAGGAGACCGTGTGCTCGTACTTGTGCCCACTGTGGAGAGCAAGTTCCTGGCTAAGTGGCAGGGTCCATATGAGGTGGTGGAAAAGGTAGGAGAGGTAAACTACAAAATCCATCAGCCGGGGAAAAGGAAACCAGCCCAAATATATCATGTGAATTTAATCAAGCCTGGGAAATATAGAGGTCCCCCTGCACCCCCTTACCGGGTGGCCCAGCCGGAGGTCAGTATTGAGGATGTTGAAATTGAAGAGGCTTGATCCCCTTGCCAGAAACAACTGTGTCGGGAGTTACTGCAGCAGAACCGTGATATGTTCTCAGACTTGCCCGGCCTCACCCAGGTTATTGAACATGAGATCCTCACAGAACCTCATGTTCGGGAGAACATCAAACCCTACTGAGTTCCGGAGGCCCGTAGAGAGGTGATTTCTTTTGAGGTACAAAGAATGTTAAAGCTAGGGGTAATTGTGGAGGCAAAGAGCGGGTGGTCAAGTCCTATAGTCCTGGTACCAAAACCGTCTGACGAGTGGCGGTTTTGCAATGACTAGAGGAAGTTGAATGAAGTAACCAAATGTGATGTCTACCCGATGCCTAGGGTTGATGAACTCATTGAGAGGCTAGGACCTACTCGGTATATTACCACCTTGGACCTAACGAAGGGCTACTGGCAGATTTCCCTTTCCAAAGAGTCTAGAGAGAAAACGGCCTTCTCCACACCAGATGGTTGCTACCAGTATGTTAAGATGCCTTTTGGGTTGCAGGGAGCTCCTGCGACCTTCCAGAGGGCCATGGACAGAGTCTTAGGCCGCCTCAAAGAGTATGCTGCAGCATATTTAGATGATATTGTCATTTTTAGCCGGGATTAAGAAAGCCACCTGGGCAAAGTCCAGGCAGTACTTGGGGCATTAAGGAAAGCTAGTTTTACTGTGAACCCCAAGAAATGTGCCAATGGCCTGAAGAGGCAAGTTTGGGGGTATTTGG
>JAODAL010059551.1:0-21416 GCA_025379985.1 Phyllomedusa bahiana
TACGGCACTTCCCCACGCTGGACTCAAATTTTTTAGGCCCGGGGCTGCCCGGAATTTTAAAACCCCTGCTTTCTTTGGTTTCCCCATTCCCCCCTGGCCCCGGGAAATTCGATTTTAAAAAACCTTTGGTTATTTCCCTTTAGCGTGGAGAGCTCCCTTTTTCATTCTTCACCCGGCCTGTGCCCTTCTGCGTTGGGATCCGCACCCAAGGGGAAGATCCTTTTCCCCCGTATTTGCCCTCCGGGTTCCCTTCCCCTCACCGTCCTCTTGGGGGCCCCCCCTTGGCCCGCAAAAGTCCCTGCCCCCTAAAAGGCTCGAAATTGGGGAAAAAAAGGGGAGGTCCTGGTTTGGGGGTTTGGAAATTTCCGGAAACTTTGTTGGTTTCACCAAAGCCGGTGTGTTACCACTTTCTTTTCCCCCCAGGGTTTCCCCCCAAAACCTTTGCCAAGGGTTCCCCCGTGGAAATAAGGAAATTTTTTTTGGGACCCTGGGTTTTTGGAGAAACAGGGTCCTTTACAAATGCCGCCCCCTCGGCCCTTTGGCTGCCCCCAAAAGACCCCCTTTTTCCTTTGGGAAACCCCCCCCCGCTCGGGGGGAAAGGGGTTTTACCCGTTTTCCCTGCCCCGGGCTCAGGCCATGTCCCGGGTATATAAAAGGGAATTTGCAGAAGGGGTTCATTCCCCCAAAGTCCCTTTCCCTCCCAGGAAACGGGGTTTTTTTTTTTGCAAAAAAGGGGGCTCACTTTCGTCCATACATTGCACTACAAAAGGTCTTTAAAACCCAAAAATCCTGTGAAGAAACCCCTACCCCCCTTCCGCTATTTTTCTGAAACTCTTTGATCGACTCCAGGGGGCCAAGGTTTTTCTCCAAAATTTGATTTCAAGGTGCCTAAAAATCCCCCTCAGAATTTTGAGACCGGACCCAAATGGAAAAACGGCCACTTCAATACTCGAGATGGGGCCCTTTTGGGGAAATTTTTTGTGATGCCCTTTGAGCATGGCAACCCTTCGGGCGTTTTTTTTTAGGAAAATTTGCAATGAAAGTTTTTTTAGGACCTTTTATACACCTGCGTCATAGTGTAATTGGAAAAAAACGTCCGATTTTTTCTCCAGAAAAATTTTAAAACCCCCTTTGGAAAACAAGTGGCCCCCGGGGGGCCTGGGGTTTTGCACGTTCTGCGCCAAAAAAACCCTGTCCCTTTCCCTCACCTTCTGTCCCCTTCCCACCTTCCTTTTTAAAATTTAAGCCCCCGGGGGGACCTCTCTCCTTCTTTACCATTTTTTAGTTATTTAATTTTTTATTGGTTCACCTTGGGACTTGTTTGACCAAAAGTTATGTATGAAATCGAATGTTTCAGGGGCTCTGGAAACCCAAGGGGGGGTTCCCAAAAAAAAAATAATTTTAATAACAAAACCCCTCTGTAAAGCCCCAAACTGGGGGAAAAAGCTTATTCCATCAGAAACCAACCCTTCCAAATTTCCCCCGGGGATATATTTTCTTCTAAGGGTTTGCAGATGGTTTGGCTAAATTTCTTTTGGGGTCCTTCAATGGCCCCGTCCTGTCGGGCTTCGTGCGATACAACGCTTCCTGGGCTTCGCCAATTATTACTGAAAATTCATTCCCCACTTCTCTACTCTGGTGGCTCCCATTGTGGCCTTCACCAGGAAGAACGCGAACCTGAGATGTTGGCCTCCGGTGGCTGAAAAGGTGTTCACCGAACTAAAGACTGCCTTCTCCTCGGCGTCTGTCCTGGTCCAGCCAGACCCTGAGAAGCCTTTCTCCTTGGAGGTGGATGCCTCTTTCGTGGGGGCAGGGGCGGTCCTCACACAGAAAAGTCCCAAAGGCAAGACTCTCACATGCGGGTTCTTCTCCAAGACCTTTTCGCCAGCGGAGTGGAATTATGCCATCGGAGATCGGGAGCTCTTGGCCATCAAGTTAGCCTTGGAAGAGTGGCGACATCTGCTCGAGGGGGCCCGTCACCCAATTGACATTTTTACGGATCCCAAAAATCTCCTGTATCTTCAGACGGCCCAGCGTCTAAACCCTCGGCAAACCAGGTGGACTCTCTTTTTCTCACGCTTTGACTTTCCGGCCTGCTGTAAAAAATGTCAAGGCTGATGCCCTCTCTCGTGCCTCTGATGTTGTTGGTGAAGAATCCATATCACAGCACATTATTTCCCCTGAACGGTTGGTCCACATGGCTCCTGTGGACTTCCAAGGCGTTCCTCCAGGCAAGACATATGTGCCTTTGGCGCTCAGAAAAGGATTCTAGAGTGGGGGCATAGTTCCCTTCTGGCTGGCCACCCCGGGGTACGGAAGTCCTATGCGCTTATCTCTGGGCACTACTGGTGGCCAACTCTGGCTCAAGACGTCAAGGACTTCACCCATTCTGTGTCACTGTGCTCGGAACAAGGTCCCACGCCATAGGCCTGCAGGTCTCTTGCTGCCGCTGCCCGTTCCAGAAACTCCATGGACACACATAGCCATGGATTTCATAATGGACCTACCTGCTTCTTCAGGGAATTCTGTCATCTGGGTGGTCACGGACTGGTTCTCGAAGATGTCCCACTTCATGCCTCTTCCCAGTCTTCCGTCTGCTCCACAACTGGCCGGCCACTTCTTCCGGCATATTTTTCGTCTGCATGGGTTACCTGCTCACATAGTCTCTGATCGGGGAGTTCAATTCGTATGCCGATTTTGGCGTGCTCTGTGTTCCCATTTGATAGTCAAGTTGGACTTCTCATCGGCCTACCACCCTCAGACCAATGGACAAGTGGAAAGAGTGAACCAGATTCTGGGGGAATACTTGTGTCATTTTGTGTCCGGACATCAGGATAACTGGGCCTAGCTGCTCCCCTGGGCCGAGTTCTCTTACAACCATCGTGACTCGGATTCAGCCGGCGTTTCTCCATTTTTTGTGGTCTATGGCAACCACCCGCACCCCCCCACCCTCTGCCCACGGATTCGGAGGTTCCTTCTTTGGATGACCAAGTTCGGGATATCAAGGCCATCTGGCAAGAGACTCGACGTGCCCTACTTCGGACCTCGGCCCGTCTGAAGTCTCAGGCAGACAAGAGAGAAGACCTGCCCCGACATTCCTCCCAGGGGACCGGGTTTGGCTTTCTTCGAAGTATGTGCGTCTGAAGAATCCCAGTTATAAGTTGGGTCCTCGGTTCCTGGGTCCTTTTAAGGTGCTTCAGCAGCTTAACCCGGTGACGTATAAGCTTTGCCTGCCCCCATCGCTCTGGATCCCGAACGCTTTTCATGTCTCAATTCTTAAGCCTCTGGTCCTCTCAGGGGGAAGTTTCGCCTTCCCCGGTAGCAGATTCTGCAGACATCTTTGAAGTGAAGGACATCCTGGCCATGAAGTCCATCAGGGGTAAACGATTCTTCCTGCTCTATTGGAAAGGCTTCGGGCCCGAAGAGAGATCCCTGGAACCAGAATCCTCATCCTCAGGTTTCTTCAGGCTAAGAAGAAGGGGGAACCCTAAGGGGCAGTGGGGTACTGTCACGAGTGGAGCTGCGGTCCAGCCCACAGGCTGAGGGCGCACCCGTGTTCGCCTCTCGGGATCCTTGCCGGGGTCGGGTAGTGCCGCTGGCCGGTTCACGGGCACACTCGCTTCTCTTACTTACCTGACCGCGCTCCTGTCCCGTCAGCTCCCCCCGCCGGCCGCTGCACACGCTCCCTAGGGCGCACGTGCGTTCATGTAAATTTAAAGGGCCAGCGCGCCAGTGATTGGATAATTACCGGGCGCTGACCCTATATATTGGGATTTGCCCTGTGACTCTCTGCTGGATCTTTGTTGCCTCTGCGTCTTAGAAAAAGCATTCTCGAGTATCCCGTCTTGCCGTGTTCCTGACCTTTGACTCCGAACCTTCGCTGCCTGCCCTTCGCTGCCTGCCTGTCCTTGACTAGGGTTCTCATCTTCCGATTTGGTACCTCGTGAACCTCGGCCGCCACCGCAGGCAAGTCGCACCAGGGGTAGCGACCTGGTAGAACTCCCGCCGCAGCAAGTCCATCCCACTTTGCAATGGGCTCTGGTGAAAACCGGGACCTGCTTAGATTCCGTTCCCTGGTATGACTGTTACCATCGCTTGCGGTGGTCCAGCGGATCTACCTCTCTAGCCATTACACATGTTTCCAACCTAAAAGGTTCTTGTTCACAGTGAAAACACCCAGTAAAACACCGCAGTGTACAGAATCCATCTGGGGCGTCTAAACCCTTCAGGGAGATGCATAGAGCTATTGGGTTTGGAGGGGATTGGCACAATCAGATAGACTCAGAGGGAGGCCTCCTGGATGTTCTGTATGGACGCCTGATGCCCCAATGGGAACAGTTACAGCAATGATCTGCTGCACATCTATGAGTTCATGTTGGATTTCCCTCTCCCTGTCCTGATCATGAATATCATTAGAAAGTAACATCTACAGATTTATTGTCGATTCTCCAGTCGGTCACCGATGTTACCGGCTACTCTAGAACATGCTTCAGGTTTTCCGTGGGAGGTTCTGTATCATCTGTCTTTCCCCGGGATTTGGCAGCGTATCTATCTAATGTAATGTACATAGGTTGGGGGGCCCTATCTTCAGCCCCTAGTATAGGGTTTTCCGCGGGGCTACCTGTTGGATTGGGCAAATTTTTTGCATTCTGTTTGACATGGATACTCTTGCTTTTTGGGGGCCCCATCTTCGTCCCTATGTTGCCCCAAGTTCTTCTTACTGTTGTAGGGGAGGAAAATCCACCCGTAAAGGTTATCAAAAAAGCAGTCTACTTTAGCTGTTAGGAGGGCCATCTTTGGGCCATATCCAATGTTGCCGTCAGTGTTTACTTTTAGGGGGGGGGCCCCATTTTCAAACCCAAAGTTTTTGTGTTGAAACAGCAGTAACCTGTAGTATTGGGGGGCCCTTTCGGGGCCCATAGTCATGGTGTTTCACATCATGCAAACCCCCTAGGTGCGAGAGGCCCCCAAATCTTACCCCATACCCCCATAGGTTGTCACATCATTCTCATATAGGGGAGGGGACATTTCACCTGGCATAGTGGTCACAGATTCCTACTCCATATAGGGGGAGGCACCTCTTGCCCATAGTCAAGTGTTTCAAGTAGTGTTATTTGTGGGTTGGGGGAGCCCCATCTTCCCCCCCTATAATGTGTTGTCACAGTCAGTGCATACTCTGTGGGAGTGGGGGCCCATCTTCACCCCAAGTCATAGTGTTGTAAGTAGTCTTCTCTGTTGTGGGGGGGCCTCTTCCACCTAGTCATAGGTTGTCACAGTCATGCTACTAGGGGTAGGGCCCCATTTCCCCTACCCCTATGTTGTCACATGCTATCCTAGGTAGTGGGGGGCACCATCTTCACCCCTAGTCTATGTTGTCACAGTGGATACTCTTTGGTATTTGGGGGAAACATTCACCCATACATGTGTTGCACAGCTCATACTCTTGGTTTTGGGGGGGCCCATCTTCCCCCATATCATATGTTGTCACAGTGGGGCATATTCGGGGGTAGGGGAGGCAACATCTTCACCCATAGTCATGTTTTCACAGTCAGTGCTTTTCTTAGTGAGGGGAGGGCCCATTTTTACCCATATCTAGTTTGTCACTCGTGCATTTTCTTATTTGGTGGGGGCCCCTCTTCACCCATATCATAGTGTTTAACAGTCATGCATTTCTGTGGTATGGGAGGCAAATCTTCGCCCATAGTCAAGTGTTTCACGTCAGTGCATACTCCGTAGGTAGGAACCCCCATTTTTTAGCCTATCAAGTTTGTAAACATCGGGATACTCTTGGGTTTGGGAGGCCCATCTTCACCCCTAGTCATAGTGTTGTACATCAGTGCTATCTGTGGGTAGTGGGGGCCCCCATTTCACCCATAGTCTATGTTGTACAGTCAGTGTTTTCCGTAGTAGTGGGGGGCCCCACTTCAGCCCATAGTCATATTTTGTCACAGTCAGTGATTTCCTAGGTATGGGAGGCCCTTTTACCCATTAGTTTTTGTCCAGTCAGTGCATCTCCGGGGGGTGGGGGGCCCCCAATCTTAGCCAAGTCGGGTTTGTCACAGTCGTGCATATCCGGGGTAGTGGGAGGGCCCCCATCTTCGCCCTGTCATGTGTTGTCAAGTAAGTGCATCTTGTGGTGGGAGGCCCATTTTTCCCCATACCCCAATGTTGTCACAGTCAGTGCTACTCGAGTTGGGGGAAACCCAAAATCTTCACCCCATAGTCATAGTGTTTCAAGTCTTCCCATATTGTGGGTGGGGGAAAGGCCCCACTTCAGCCTAGTAAGTGTTTCACAGTCGTGCTACTCGTAGTTGGGGGCCCACTTCAGCCCCATATTTTAAAGTTTTTCACAGTCATAACTCTGTAGTGTGGGGCCCCATCTTACCCCATATCATAGTGTTGTCCAGTCATGCATACTCCTAGGTGGTGGGAGGCCCATCTTCACCCCATATCTAGTGTTGTCACAGTCAGTGCATACTGTGGGTGGGGAGGCCCCATCTTACCCATAGTCTATTTTTTCACAGTCATGATATTCTGTAGTGGGGGGCCCTCTTCACCCATAGTCATTGTTGTACATCAGTGCATTCTTGGGGGTGGGGGGCCCATCTTCCCCATAGTCAAATTTTGTCACAGTCAGGAAATCTTGGGTATGGGACCCCATTTCACCCATAGTCTAGTGTTGTCACAGTCCGAGGTCCTTGACATAATGAAATAAGAGCAATGATGGCCGCCGCCCAGATCATCCGGCCTTACTTTGTAAACAGAGTGGGGGTACAGAATAATGGCAACCCCTTTCAAACACAAAGCTTTATTTGTCACAAACCCGTCCAAAAATATATTGACAATCCGGAAAAAAATAAGGGGAGCCGGGTTTTCAGACATTCTTACCCTCGTGACGGGGACTTTTGTTTTGGTTGCACATTCGTTTTTCCCTCCTCGCCTTCCCGGGGCCCTAACCTTTTTATTTTTTCCCCCCTTCATAGACATATGACGGGCTTTTTTTTGGGGACAAATGGCTTTTTAATGGTGTCATTCCCCAAAACCCCTAAATATAGGGGAACCGCAAAAACTTTTCCAAATGGGGGAAATGTGAAAACAACGTCCTTGCGCATGTTTGGGGGAGTTTTGTTTTTATGCGTTCCTCTCCCCGTATAAATGATGATTCTCTTTTCTACAGGGGGAATCCGGGAAAACAAACAAACTGTAAGTTTCCTTAATTCGATACCCAAAAAAAAAACCAAATATTTAAAATTTTTTTTCCCTTTTAACCCCGGGGCCTTTTCCGCCAATAACTTTTTTTTCCCTTTACAAAACCTTGGGAGGCGCCTTGTTTGCATTTTAAGGAAATTTTATTGGTGCTAGTTTGGAAAACGGGGAATTTCTTGATCAAATTTATTTACATTTTTTATGGGACGTGAAATTTTCCAAATGCTTTTCCGATGTAGGGAAGGGGGTAAATGATGCATATTTAATAGGTCGGACTTTTTCGGGTGGGCGACACAAATAGGGGGAACTTTTTTTTTTTGTTTTTTGTTTTTTTTTTTTAAATGGCAAAAACGGGAACCTTTAAAATTTTTTTTTTTTTACATTTAAACATTTTTTTTTTTACTTTGTCCTCCCTGTTCACCATAGGGGGTACGATAATTTTTTAAAACCTAATGTATTGTATTAACAATGGATTAGGGTTTTATAAAAATGGGGTTTCACTACTTCCCGCCTGGGGGAAGAAGGAGCAAAAACAGGGCAGCAATGAAAGTCTTCACAAGGCTTCCCGTTTCCATTTAAGCCCTTTGGGGTCCGCATTTCGCCCAAGGACCCGTGGGGGGGAACGTGCCGGCACCAAATTTCCATTCTGTAGAACCGCAGCATGTTTGCGCAGGGGTCTAAAGGGTAAAAATAGGGAAAGGTTTCCGGTGTAAAAACCGGGGGTTTGCCAATTAGCGTAAACCAGGGAGTAGCCGGGTGCATTTATCTCCACAAACCGGGGTAGGAATTACCAAAAGTCCCCAAAATTTTTTGATGTGTTAATAATAGAATTGCACGGAAAAAATGTTACTTTTTTTAAATTCTTGAATATTTATTATATATATATTATAATTTTATTTAAAAAATTTTATATTAATTAAACCCCCTATTTTTGGACTATAGGACACGCTTTTTTCCCCCCAAATTTGAGGGGTAAAAGAGGTGGGCTTAAGTCAGAATGTACGGTTTCGTGTCCGCCATGTACTGAATGCATACAGCACCCGCTAGTATCAGGGAAGGGAGGGCCCCATATGCTTCCACAGGCCATTATGTTTACCTATTATTATGGAAAATAGGGAAAAAATTTGAACAAAACGTGGGTGAAATGCGTTTTTTTTTGGGACCATTTTGGGCACTACATTTTGGCACTTTTATTCCATCTTTTGGGGGTGGGGAAAGACAGAAAAAACCCACAATTTTGGCGGTGGAATTTTTTTTTCTCCCGTGTTCCAGACGGAAATATGTTATTTTTTAATAGATTTGGACTTTTATGATGTTGGCGACACCAAATATGGGAACTTTTTTTTTTCTAAAAAAGCAAGGGGGGGATTTAAACTTTTTAAAATTTATTTTTTTAAATTTTTTTAGAGGGGGAAACCCTCTAAAACCTAGGGGTCTTATAGCTGAAAATACAGTTTTGATACTTATGGTTTGACCTGTGATTGGGCATGAGCTTTGCATTGGGAAAAATTTTTTATTAATCAGAGTGAATGGCATGTTTTTTAATATACTTGGGAAAAAAGATATAAAATACTTTTTAAACACTCTATCGGGGCTGGGTTCACTTTTCCTTAATATTACATGCGGGGGCCCACGAGCCCTGGGGGCATCCCGGACCCCGGGGGGATTGAATATGGAAAACATTAACCCGGGAGCCCTCCATTCATTCAAAATTTGCTACTATCTACACTTCCCTCACCGGAGCCCCAGAGAGTTTCTGTGACTCCCTGGATGACAATGTTCCCCCCAGTGGTTCCCCAGTTGTAAAGAGGTTTTTCCCTGAGTGTTAAGGCGTTTTGGGAGCAGATTAAATCAAGAGTTGCCAGTTTGCCCTCCCAGGAGGTTCAACTTTGCAGTAAACATTCCCTCTTAAACAGATTTAGGACTCCAAAAATAACTACGTGAATAAAATTTACAAATTGTGGTCCCAAAAAAAAAAGAGGGGCGAAAACAAAACACCACAATCTGGAATAATACCTAACATCCCCGGCCCAGGGGGTGCCTAAAATCCACTGATACTAGCCAACCCGCACATAGTACAATGTAGGGGACATGCATTCCTGTCATGGGCCGCGGTTGGGAAAGCCTCTGCTGTGGTCCCTGCTACTACTTACTCACTTGTCTCAGCTTCTGTCTGTGCTGGCAGAGATGCCCATCGGCAGATACGAGTCTCCGCTTCTCGTCCTACCACTCCAGCCATTCTCAGTTTTTCTTCTGGCTCCAAGTTCCAAGTCCATGCTCTTTTGGACTCCGTTTTCCTTCCAGATAACTCATCTCAAATCTCTGCTGGAGAAGTTTTGCCTGCCCTGTCTCCTTCTGAGAAGCCCCTGTGCTTCTCATCTGTCAATGGGGAGATCTTGAAGGAGCCTGTCCAGTTCTGCACCCAGCCTGTGTCTTTGATAATTGGAAGTTTCCACCAGGAGAAGATTTCCTTCTATGTCCTGCCTAATTCGTCGCAGTTCCAGTTCTTCTTGGTCCTTCCATGGTTCCAGCTTTCACGCCACCGTCCTTAGATTGGAAAATGGATGAAAACTGTAAAAATCGGTGAACATGCCACTTACGCTGCGCTCAAACCTGCCCATGTGTGAGCAGTCCTGCCACCCCATTTCCCTGCCCATTTTCTTTTGTGTTGCCAGTGGATGAGCCTTCAGCCCGCAAGAAGAGCCCCTGAACTTTGGTTCAAGAAGTCGTCCAGGACACCTCCTCTGGAGGCAATCCCAGGATACCCGAGGGGGAGGTGGTTATCCCTATTTACTTTAGGTGTAACCAGTAGCCTGGATGGGAGTGGCTTAAGGGGTCTAACTGTCTCCACAGGACATGCCTGTGCCTCTGCTGCGGTCCCCCTACTACATACTCACCTCCATGCTCCTGTCTGTGCATCTGTACAGCAGATACGAGTCTCCACTGCCTTAGATCTGGCCTCCCTGTGCGCGCTGGATCGCTCCAATATGTGCACACTGCAATACTCACTATTTAAAGGGATAGTGACCCAATTACCTCCCGGTGACCTGTGACCCCTGGGGCTATAAAAGGAAATTCTTGCCTTATTCCTGGTCAATTTGTTGTTGTCTATATACAAGAGCTTGAACCCCTGTCAGCTGCACTAACTGCGGTTCCAGTGTATAAGTAAATTTAGTGTTTCCTGCGTTACCTGTGCGCTATCATTGCATTATCTGCTGCCACCGGGCGCGCACCATTCGTTACATAAAACTTGCGTAATTAATCGGCCCTGCCGCACCGTCCTTTTATTTGCTGTATCCTGCCTTGACCAAGCCCCGCTGCAGTCTGGGACTGGTTACTTGCCTAGGGTACACTTACTGTGTTCTGTCACCCATCCCGGCACCGCATCCTTCCTGGATTTGGCTACCCAAACCCCTACCCCAAAACCTCTTCTAATTATGGAGAGTTCCCCTTTCTGAGGTTTTTATTCCCCCCCCGTACAGTTATTGATGGCAAAAAATTTTTTTAAAAAAAAACAAAATTTTTGCTAAGGGGCACAGTTTTTGGAATTTGAGAAAAATCCATGAATCAAAAAGGCACTTAAAACCAAAATTATTTCCAGGCAACTAAATGGAGTTTACATTTTTTTTATTGAAGGAAGTTTCAAGAAAAAAAAACAGTCATTAAATGGAAAAAAGACTCCTCCACAATTCACTTGGGTAACATTAGGAAATACAAAAGGTAAAAATTTGGGGACACATAACAGAAATTTTAAAAAAAGGGTAATTAGCACCCCCAGTTTCCCTTTTTAAGAGAAAAAGGGAAAGGGGAACAAATTCAAGGGGAGGATCTATACCAAGAGAAACAAAAGGGTTTTCCCGGGGCTAGGGGGCAGGGGATTTGGGGTAGAGCTAGGCTCAGCAAGACATTAGAAAAAAGGCACAAGAATGGGGCAAGACCAAATATTTTGGAATAGAGATCCATGATTACCACACATCTCCACATAGGGAGGGGTTTTTGGGTAATTTTTTTATAAGTGGCAGGGGTACAGTCCCCACCAACCAAGAGCTTCGGTATTGTTCCATAAACTGGAGCTTCAGTGTTTTAAGTCCCATATTTTTTTCTTTTTTGAGTCAAAAAAAGTCTTCTCCCAATTTATTTTTTAACCATTTGAAATTGGGGGTTTTGTGAGAAGATCAATAACATTTTCCGTTCCTTTATGATATCTCAGGGGAGCCCCAATTTTAAACGATCAAACCTAAATTTCCTTTCAAATTCTCTTTCAAAAATTGATATTTTGAGAAATCTAAAGTGATCGACAAGGGAAATTGAATTTCTCACCAATTTTTTGGAAAGGGATTAATTCCAACCATGGTAGAGGCCTCAGTGAAGCAACCAATTTCACCCATTAGTCAAATGTTAGGAACTCTGAACAAAGCTAAAGGGGGTGGAAATGAGAAAAAGGGAAAACCTAGGGGAAGTTATAGGAGCAACTCTTCCAGAGGGGGAGTTGACTGCACAGGAGGGAAGGGGGTTAATCACGGGGCCAAGGGGGGAAAAAGGGCCCCCGGGAAGCCCACATTTTTGTTATTTGGGGGCTCTCCAGCACTAACCTGGCCTTACAGTTGTTTTTTGGAATGAAAAGGCTAACCTGAAAATTTCTCTTCCTTAATGAAAAGGGAGGCCTCGGGGCCTTTTTGATCCCAAAGGAATAAATATTTTGTTCCTGAAAGCTTTAAAATTTGTCTATTAAGAATAGGTAAAAGTTCTGAAAAAAAATAAACAGTTTTAGGCAACATAATCCTCCTGTATAATCTTTTCTGCCGGGCAAGGAAATTGCCGAGTAGGATATTCAGTCAAGTTCCATGTTGGTGGACTTTAATAGGGACAGAATGTTAGTTTTTGACGTAATAACAGGATTGTTTTCCATTTGGAAGGATATAGAATCCTGTAGGTTAGAAGTAAAGATTCAGCCCCAATATCCATTGACTAGAAAGAAAGACTAATATTGTGCAAGGAGAGATTTCTATTGCTCCAAATGGTCTGGAGCTCGGGGACATTTCTTTGTTTGCTTTGTATTAATATTCTTGAATTTTTAGAAAAACTTTCTTTATCTCTGTGTTTTATATTTGGTTATTTTTTTGAATTTTTTTAATAAAGTTTGAATTAAATTTTGGGGATAATTACCTCATGGGTTAGTTAGATCTACATCATTTGATTGAGTGTTAGGACTTTATTATGGGGGGAGGGGCTAAGGCACACTTAGGGCTTGTCCCCAAGGCATGATTTATTGGTCGGTTTTTCAGACGGTTTGCAGTTTTAGAAACCTTCTGAAAAGGGACATGCAACACTCCCCATAGCCTTTAATTTGAAAATCGTTCAGGCACAGTCCCATGGAACAGATTTTCTTCCTGATTTTTACACCGCAGGGAAAGCCTGAAAAATACATGTTCATTCTTTCTGCCTTCAGTTTCCAGACATGAAAAATTAACATTGAAAGTCAATGAAAACAGAGCAGAAAGTGAGGTGAATGTTTTTTTTTGTCCAGATTTCTGGGCGGTTTTTGAAAAAAACCTGCATTTGCACTCAGTACATTCAGTAAAAAACCTCATAAACTAAAAATACTGCTAAAAAATGACTGGTTTTTGTGTTAGAAAATCTCCAAAATCCAGTTCAGGTGGACAGTTTTGCTGAGGTCAGAACCCAGCAGATTTTGTCCTTTGCCATAAGAACACACTCTTAGGTTTCCCGTAGGGCCTTGTAGCACTTTTTAGTTCCAAGAAGTGACATCACTAGTGTACTGCACTAATATCACATGAAGTTAGAGCGCCCCTGGCCAGGATGTTAGGTAATATCTCACGTGTCTTTTGTGCTGTGCCTTCTTTTTTGCTCTGAACCAGCAACTTTATTAGTACATTGGTTATATCTGGAGCTCTAGAATCTATGTTTCTCAGAGGTATATGTTTACTGAAATGTCCAATATTGACTCGCCATGGACTGAAATTATGTGAACAGAAGTTTTAGAGAGCAGTTAGAGATTTACATTGGTAATTTAGTGTTTTTGGCAATATATTCTATATGTTATTTGGACCCCCCATAACTAAACCACCATAATATAGTGTTCTATATATTTTTAAATAACATTTTTCACATTCTGTCCAAATTCTATCAGCAAAGTTCAAATTTTCTGTACATTACTTTCCCTCCTGTGTGAATTATCTTATGTGCAATGAGGTGTGATTTATTTCCCAGCTTCAGAACAGGAAAAAGGATTCTCTCCTGTGTGAGTTATCCCATGTGTAACAAGAACTGATTTCTCTGTAAAAGATTTCCCACATTCTGAATGTGAAAAAGTCTTCTCTCTTATGTGAATTCTCTCATGTTTAAGTAGAACTGATTTCTGAGTAAAAGATTTCCCACATTCTAAATCATTGGAAAAGGCTTTCTTCCTGTGTGGGGTAAAAAAAAAGTCTCTCCTTGTTATAATGAGATGTTGCTTTCCTTTTAAAAAGGATTTCCCACATTCTGAGCATGAGAGAAAGGTTTACTCTCCTGTGTGGATTTTATCTCATGTTTAACTAGATGTGATTTATTATAAAAGATTTTCCCAACATTTCTGGAACATGAAAAGGGTTTTTTCTCTGTATGGACTTCTCTCATGCTATAACGGATGTGCTTTCCTTTTAAAAGAATTTTCCACATTCTGAACATGTAAATGAAAAAGGCTTTCTCTCCTGTATGACTTATCTTGGGTCTTACGAGATAGTTAATCTCTAAAAGTATTTTCCCACATTTCGGGAACATGGAAAAAGGTTCTCTCCTGTGTGATTTCTCTCATGTTTAAAAACTAGATGTTGATTTATCTGTAAAATATTTCCCAATTCTGAACATGAAAAAGGTTCTCTCTGTGTGTTATTTCACAATGTTTAAATAGATATGGTTTACTTGTAAAAGATTTTCCCACATTTGGTAACTGAAAAAGGGCTTCTCTCCTGTGGGTGTGTGGAATCTCTCATGTTAATTGATATGATTTACCTATATAAAAAGATTTCCCAAATTCTGAACATGAAAAAAGGCTACTCTCCTGTGTGGATTCTCTCGTGTTTAACTAAATCTATTTCTGAGTAAAAGATTTTCCAACATTTCTGAACATGAAAAGGGCTCTCTCCTGTGTGAAATCTCTCATGGTTTAAAATAGATATGATTTCTGAGTAAAAGAAATTTCCCACATTCTGAACATGAAAAGGCTTCTCTCCTGTGTGAATTCTTCTCGGTTGTGTAGCTAGGTTTGAGGTTTTGTAAACTGTTTACCACATTGACCACATGGAATGCTTTTTCCGTTCCTTTATGGCCTGTACCTGTGATAACCATCTGTGATGGGTCAGATAGATGGTTCAGATCGATTGGGGGGCGATTATACAACAGGTCAGGCCACTCTTGGTAAACCATCAGTGGTGGTCAGTAGTAGGGTTCTTCATATTGGGGGACTATTATGGACAAGTCTGCACTTGATAAGCTTCTGTGGG
The DNA here is from genome assembly GCA_025379985.1 of Phyllomedusa bahiana. NCBI lineage: Eukaryota > Metazoa > Chordata > Amphibia > Anura > Hylidae > Phyllomedusa > Phyllomedusa bahiana. The sequence goes on from JAODAL010059551.1 coordinate 14,712, forward strand.
GTTAAGGAGAGGTTCTCATGATTGGAGGGCTTATTTGGACAGGTCTGTGCTGTGAACCGTTCCTGGATGTACATTAAGGTACTGTGTGTTTTCCTTCTGAAGAGTGCTGCATGATATCTTATCCTTTATAATTTAGTGATGACGACGCAGTTTACCTTCAGATGATCTTTACAGTATTCTGTTAAAATGAAAACATTTTAAACATTTCTTTCTAGGCGGAGTAATACTCATGCACTTTTTACCAAGTTATTTTTAGGCAAACCAGAGATGGCTTCCAGCAGGACCACTTATTTTGGACCTACTCGTATTTCCGATCATCACGTAGCTCATTTAGAAATTCCCTGTGGGATGTGCAGGCTTGTAAGTAAGTAAGGTGTGACAGGCTGTTCTGCACACATCCCTTGTTGATGGAGTAATAGGGCCATTTATTGAAAACAACAGCAAAACAGTCTGCGTACCACTGTGAGAGGTACATACCATAAGGTATAAAAAATATTAGAAATAGAAGAAAAGGAAAAAAACCAATGTGGATCAACAATAGACCGTAAAAGGAGGACAATAAAAAAAACAAAAAGGAAAGCATTTCAGCTACTTAAAACAACTGAGGGCAGTGAAGAGGACTAAAAAGTATTAGGAAAAAAATAAAATTTGTAAACATAAAATGATTTAAGGGCAGCAAAGCTGGAGAGCCGAAAGATGTATTGCCATAGAACGTTAACACAGACCCCAAAATATTTTTTTAACTAATATATATTGTAAAAAGATTAAAAAAGAAAAATTGCTGGCCCTTTAAAAAGTACTGAGTGAGAGACTATAGAAGGCGAATGAAGAAAAAAGAAAACCTATTTTAAAAAAATATTTCTTTCCACTGGTAATTTACCGAGGGAGGATGAAGCTTCTGTTTGATGAGCAACAGGGAGGTAAATTTCAACTTAAAAAAAGGTTTCTTGTCTTACCCAGGAAGAACGTGCAGCTCCGTCTTAGGTAGCTTTAAAATAGGACAAAATCCCAGTCCTGATGGTTTTACACCCGCGTTTTCCTAAGGGGAGTTATGTTAATGTGAATAGATAGGGCCCTATTCTTTAATATTTATGGACTGTTAATAAACGGGGTATGTCCCAAAGGATTGGCGCATAACAAAATGGTAGGTGCCAATATTCAAAAAGGGGTCAAAAAGTGATCCAGGAAAAACTATAGGGCGTAAGCTTAACCTTCTGTTTGTAAGGTAAAATTTTGAAGGTTTTCTGTAAGAGATTGTCTATCCTGGAGTATCTCACTGAAAATAAATTGTATAAGGGCCGTTCCAGCATGGGTTTATGAAGGATTCGGTCCTGTCCAAAACTAAATCTCATAAGCTTCTATGAGGAAGGTAGTTCCAGACTGGATCGGGGTGAGGCACTGGATGTCATATATTTGTATTTTTTCTAAAGCATTTGATTTACTGTTCCACATAAAAGGTTGGTAAATAAAATGAGAGAAAAACCATTGGACTGGATGGAAAATGTGTGCCAGTGGTGGTAAGCAACTGGCTCCAGTTGATAAGAAAACAAAGGGTGGTAATTAATGGTGGCATATTCAGACTGGATCCCTGTGTACTAGCGGGGTACCACAGGGCTTCAGTATTGGGCCCTATCCTCTTTTAATATTTTCATAAATGATCTTAACATGGATTGCACAGTAGAATATCGATCTTTGCAGACGATACTAAAGCTCTGTAAAAAGAATCCACCACAATAAGAGGATAATGTGTTATTACAAAGGGATCTGGATAGGTTGGTGCGGCGGGCAGGAGAGAGTGGAGATGAGGTTGTAACACAGATAAATATCAAGGTTATGCACATGGGAGGAAAAATCCATTACATGGACTACATGTTAAATGGAAAAACACTGGGTAAAAGTGACTGGAGAAGACTTGGAAATCCTGGTGAACAGTAAAATTAAACTGTAGCAGCCAGGTGTCAGGCAGCAGCAGCAAAGGCTAATGGATCATGGGTTGTATTAAAAGGTGGCATAGCTGCATATGATAGGAAACAGTATTCCTTCTCATTATACAGTCTCTGGTTAGACCACCAATGGAATATTGTCTACAGTTTTGGCACCGTGACAGGAAAGAACATTGTAGGATATTGAAACAGGTTTTTTTACACAAAGGTGGCAAAAAGAATAATTTAAAAGGGACTGGTGGGCTTGCATATACAGAAAGGTGGAGCAAGATTAGGGGTTAGTTAGTTTACAGAAATGACGGTTCGGGGGGGACGGACATAATAAATATGTTTAATGCGGCCAATATAGAGATCTCGCTAAAGATTTATTTATAACCAGGGGACTGTATCTAGAACAAGGAAATAACAAGGGGGGTCCTCTACGTCTTGAGGAAGAAAGTTTCTACATAATCATAGAAAGGGATTTCTTTACTGTAAGGAGCAGTGAGACTGTGGAACTCTCTGCCGTGGAAACTTGTCATGTGAATTCACTAACAGAGATCAAGAAGGGCTCGGATGCATATCTGGAGCGTGAGAACATAAGTTATAGTGACCGGGATTCTGGAGAAGGGTCTGGAGACATTTCTAGATATAATAATATAACAAGTTTTAGTTGGTACAAGATTCTGGAGACCATTTCTAGATTTAATATAACAAGTTATAGTGACCGGGATTCTGGAGAAGGGGTTGTTGATTTACAGGGATATTTATTCTGATTGCCAGATTGGAGTCGGGAAAGGAATTTTTCCCTAACATGAGGACAATTGCTTCTACCTCATTGGTGGGATTTTTGCTTTCATCTGGGATCAACACTTTAAAACACGTTTAGCAACACTCTGAGCAAAATGGATGAACTGGGTGATGGGGACGTATCTGTATGTCTTTTTTTCAGCCTGACAACTATGTTTACTATGTTTGGGGCCTTGGGAGCGGACAGATGGTCTTTGCACTTTTGATAGTGTTACACTGCATATGTGGGACCCCGGAAGTAGATGGATGTCGCTGCACTCTTACTAACTAGTGTTGAGCGGAGTACGCTTGGTCTATCGACATCGATCACGGCTGGTCGATAGCTCGGCCATCCATCGACAAGATATTCGATGGTCGATGTTTGAATTTATCACGTGGCCCATTAATGTCTATGGGAGAGGGCAACAAACACCTTCATTTCTTAGCACCCATAACAGGGATGAGAAGACTGGAATAAAATCCACAACAGGTCAAATGGTATCGTTGTACTTTTTAGGCAACACACTGAGGTTATAAAAAAGCCACAGAAAAAAAAAAGTCCACAGGACATTCACTATCCCTGTCTTGTACCACAGCATGGGGGACCCTTAAAACCTGGCATCCACCAACAATTAAAAAGTGCCAGAAGGCAGTATTGATTTGAACCATTCATTTTTATTGAACTGCACAGTTGAATATCCCCTGTCCTGGAACGCAGCATGGAAAACCCCAAAACCTGCATGACCCCCAGATTAAAAAGTGCCAGGAAAAAAGCAGTCTTTCAACACCATTTTAGTTGAACTGGACATTGATATTACCTGTCGTGGACCGCCTCAGTATGACCATTAAACCTGTCTGGACCCCAGATTAAAAAGTGCGGAAAAAGGAGTCTTTGAACCACCATTTTAGTTTGAATGACTGGACATTGACTATATCTGTCCTGTAACGCAGGAATGACCATTAAACCTGTCTGACCCCCAGATTAAATTGTGCCTGAAAAAAGGAGTATTTCCACCACCATTTTAGTTTCACTGGACATTGACCATTACCTGTCCCCTGGGGCACCAGTCATAAGCCCCAAAACCTGCATGACCCCCCACATTTAAAAAGAGCCGGGAAAAAAGGAGTCTTTCAACCACCATTTTAGTTTCACTGGACATATATTTGTCCTGTCCTGGGTAGCGCTTGCCCTCCGTAGGGGAGTGCGGAACCAATTGAGCTTCACTTGGAAATACTGGGGGTTTAAAACGTTCCTGTTCCACCCAGGTGCCCTTTTTCTTGGCATTCTTTTTCTCATTTTACTCAACGTGCGGGGAGGAAATTGTCTTTTGTACTTTGTTCTCTGTCCGTGCTCCATACTCCATGTCAACTGAAAAACCCAAACATTGGTCAATTTTTCCCTGTACCTCCTTGTACAATTCAGAGGAATTTTTTTACAGCTATTTTGTACATGCAAGTTTTTTAGTTAGTTTAATTCTAAAAAACCACATTTTAAATTAGTATGGAATCCCACCATGTCTTTGTTTCTCTTTTTTTTAATTGTATTAAATGGGTTGTCTCAATACAGGGATTGATAGCTATGTTAAAAATCTTGAAAAAAAACAAGTCATTTTGAAATATGTGTCCATTAACAGTGTCCTACCTTTTTCCTGTTTCTGACAGCACCATCACCCTTGAGCCACTCTTGACAATTGTGAAAGAACAAATGTCTTTTAGAAACATTTTTTTATAATAGGACCTGTAGTATAGCTGATGTCACAGCAAAATGCCCCCCAAATTCAAAGCATGACCCTTGAGCCACTTTGGACAATTGTGAAGAACAATGTTGTTTAGAAAAAAAACATTTTTTAGAATTGGGAAACCTGGAGTATTGCTGCATTTCAAAGCAGCATGACCCAAAAAATTATAAAAATGACTTCTCAGCCACTGTTAAAAAATAGTGAGGGAGAAATGCCACTTAGAGCCAATTTCTTTTCCAAAGGACCATGATTATAGCTTTAATCCCACAGCAACATGACCCAAAAAATTATAAATATGACTTCTCAGCCACTGTTAAAATAGTGAGGGAAAGACCAAATTAGAAGCCACATTTCTTTTCCAAAGGACCATGATTTTAGCTGTATCTCACAGCAACATGACCTAAAAACCATTGACAATGCGAAAACTTCTAAAGATTAAAGTGAGAAAAATGGAATACGGTGTTGTCATGAAACCTTGCTGTCTTTTACAGTTCCTCACAGCAAAACCAGCAAAATGAAACTGTTGGGAAAAGAGAATAAAAATTGCAGTAAGAAATGATCATTTTAAAATAAGTTTTCAATAGGACTATTTCTGTTTGAAGAGGAATGTAAAGTAGACCGGGAAAAATCGGTGCCTCGGCAATTGGGGCCACAACATCATCAGAGACCTGCCTGATTCATCTTGATGAAAGTCAAACGATTCCACATTATCTGTGGAAAGCCGGGGATGCGTTTGTCTGTAATGACTCATCCAGCTGTGCTGAAGGTCCGCTCAGATATGACGCTGGCTGCTGGGCAGGGACAACACCTCTATGGCGTGGCGAGCGAGCTGGGCCATTCGTCCATTTTGGTACCCAGAAATCTATTGGGTCCCGGAACACATACAAAAACATCGGTTGTTGAGATGCAGATAGTCGTTTCAACCCTTGATCTTAAGCTGGTCTCTGTGTGTTGGATGTGTGCCCTGCATTGCATGGTTGGTGAGGTGGTAAATAAAGATTGCCAGGGTCACCCCTTAGGCTTCTGCCACCTTGCCCGTTGCTGCCGCTACGGCTACTTGGCACTCTACTGCTGTCATGTCGCTGATGTTGTTCCACCGTGACATTTGAAGAAGGCAAATCAGACGCAACAGATGTCTCCCGTTGATCAATCGCAAGGTCTCCATTTCCTGCATTTTACTCTCTATTTGGGTGGGTGGAGGAAAAATGCTGAGTTTTTGTTTTTGACCGGGGGTCAGGAGGGTGGCCACCCAGTAAAAATGTTGTTCATTTTGATGGCCTTAAAGCGAGGATTTATGTTGGAGGAAAAAGGAGCATCCAAGCACTCATGGGGAGAGATGGGAAACCTTGATTTCCCAAGCCTCTGGGTCGAGTGGCACTCGCAAACAGATATTCCTCATCTTCATAAACCGCCTCAAATTCGCGCCAACCAATTTCCAAGGCAGGGACGTCGGTAAAGTCGGTTTCTAGGAAAACCTCCTCCTGCTCCTCCCCTTTTCCCCCGGCAACCAGCTTCAAAAACAGCCCCGACTTGCCTGAGATGATGCACCTGAGAGCTGATGCGGGTGCCCTTTCAAATAGCCCCGGACCCGAACCACTGCCCAATGAAGACCGATAAAATTGAGAAACTGTCGGGCCTTGTGGATTCGACGGAGAGAAAGGCTCCGTCCACTTCTGTGTCTTCCTCCTCCGTCCCTGGGCAGGCCTGTTGTTTTAGAGTGTCCAAACGATCGTTCCAGAACTAAGATCACCACAATGTCATGCTGACAAGGGCATCGTTTCCCCACTGACCATTTTGGTTGCTTCTTCAAAACTGGCAAGGATGGTGCAGGCTCTTTCACCTGCCTCCACTCTCGGTGGCTCAACACCCCGAGGTCCGCACCGTGCTTGTCAGGCCATGTGTCACTTCGTACTGCGTAATGGCATTGCGCTGCTCCACAATCGCTGGAGCATGTTTAAGGGTGGAATTCCAGGTGTTGCCACGTCAACAATGAGACGGTTGACGGGGAGGCCGGCTGAAGCTGCAACGCAGCCAGGCGGGATGAAGCAGGGTGCGAACGGCGGAAGTGCGAACTTGGACTCGAGCCTTCCTCAGCAGGCAGTCCAAAACCCGGGGGGAGCTCTTTAGAAATTTCTGGACGACAAGGTTCATGACAGGTGCAGGCAAGGGATGTGCTCCAGCCTACGATTTAAGGGCAGCCAGCAGAAATTTCGGGCCGTTATCGCACACCACCTTGCCCGGCACAAGGTTTTGTC
>JAODAL010059552.1:0-21416 GCA_025379985.1 Phyllomedusa bahiana
GGAGGCGGGCCCCTCATCGGGTACACCCCAAAAAATTTGCAAGAGGGCAATCAGGGGTACGGCTCAAAAATAGCATTGCTGCAGCAAGACACTGCCCCTTCTGCCCATAAGATGGAGAATAGGAGTCTGTTGGCTAACGGGTGCTAGTAGTTGGGGACCCCCCATTTTTAGGGGCACAGCGGGGAAATCTGCCAAAAAAAAAAGGATCGCGAACAGTTTTTTTTTCTGGGGCCCGATTTGACATATGCGGATCGGGTTGACAGATTGCGGGGGTGGGGCTGGTGAGAATCCACTGTCAGGCCCAACTTTGGCACCAATGACAACTTAGGGTGGGTGGTGTCCTTAAAAATGATTTCATTGATTTAGGCCAAAAGCTAAAGGTAAGGACCTCCGGGGTAATATTTTCAGAAATTTACCTGTTCCACGGGTCTCACCAGAGAGGGAGGGAGTTAAAAGGGGTGAATAAGTGGTCAAAAATTGATGCGGTAAAGGGTTTTGGGGTTTTTGGAGAACTGGGCTGACTTCTGTTTGGCTACAGACCTATGTAGGACGGCTGCACCTAAATGGGGGGGGGACAGCAAATTTGGGGGGACAAAATGGACGGAAATGAAGGAATTTTAAACAGGGACTGGGGGGAGGTAACTACACAAAAGCTGCAAGATAGTGAAGATAAGGCTGGGAATAGTAATAAATCAGGGGGGATGGAGAGGGGGCTGTAGCAATAGTTAAAAAGATGGGAGAAAGGGAAAAAAAACGAAAAATCTCTAAATTGCATGCTAACCAATGCCCGGGGTCTGCAACAAAAAAAAGACTAGAATTACAATACTAAGAAAAATATGACAAGTGGGAATAACGAGACTGGCGGACGAGAGTTCGACTGGGCGGGTTTAAAGGATTTTTTCTCATTACCAAGCCTTTTAGCCTAAGTCAGTGGCCCGGCAGTTGAATTGGGGCGTGCTTCTTTGGGCTGCCTCTTCTGCTCCCTTTTCCCCCCCCTCCCCCAGCACACAGGGAGCTTCCTCCATAACTTTTTATAAGCAAGGGGAGGGGGGTTTCTGCCAGAGTTTTTAACCCCGTTGGCCCGCCTGGCGTTGCAGGGAGGACTGATCTATATGAGAAGGGCTGTAACATTGTTTTCTAATAGCAAGCAGGGGGAAATGCAATGTTCCCATAACCCCCCCCTTTAGCTTACATATCTCCCCCATCTCCCAACAACAAAACCCCGTTAAACGACACAGGGCAGCTGGGAAGTGTTACATACTCAGGATGTGTCCTAGTACAGAAGCATTAAAACATTCACCCTCCTTCTTTCAAGTATATGAAAGCTCCACAGAAAAACATAAAAAAAGTAACACACAGGGGTCACGTGTTTAAAATCAAATTAAAACACCTATCTCTGTTTTCCTCAAAACTGTTGAGAGCAGGGGGAAGCGGGACACACACACAGGGTTAATCCAGGCAGCATGGGCACAAAAAGCCCGAAACCCTCCCCTCTCCTCCACAAAAGAAGCATTCTGGCAGGAGGGGCCCCTCTGCTCAACCCTTATTTTGAAGGGGGAGAGTCATCAAGGCCCCGACAGCCAGGGGAAAATAAGGATCAAAGGTCCCGGGTGCTAAAAAGAGATTTTGAGAAGCCGATGTTTGTACTACTAACCGGGGTACCCCAAAATCAGTAGGACCCTTTTTTTAAGAACAAAAATAAATTTCAAAGCTTTCTTGTTTTTTTAAAAAACTTTTAAATTTAAAAAAAGGGGATGAGCCCATTATTACGACAAAGGTTTGGGAAAACGGGCCAAAAAGTTTTTTTGGTGATCGGATATTTTTGATCATGCGATAAATTAAGGGGTTTTAAAACTTTCATCATCTATTTAAAAATCGCGCCATTTTCCCGGCCCCTTCCTGTAAATTTTTTGGGGGGCCACAAAAACAGAATTTTCAGAAAAAAGAGCAAGGGTGAGATTTTTTTGGTGCGAAAGTCATGACTTTGGGGTGTTTTTGGTTTTCGATTGGCGGGGAAAAAACCCCATGACCCCCTTTTAAAATAGAACAGCGTTTCCCGTTCAGGCCTCAGTGGTTTTCTCGGGGTCTCAGAGAGAAAAGGGCGTGCGGGTCGCTTTTTGTCCAAAAAGGCCCCCAGCGAAAAAATTTTTAAATTTTTTCACAGAAAAAGCCCTACTTTTTTGGGGTTTTGATTTTAACAATTTAGTTTTTAAATTTAAATTGGAAAAAATTTTTATAAGTTTGGTAGAGAATTTTTTAAAGGAGGGATCTACCCTGGGAAAGTCCCCGGGGGAGAGTGGAGGGGGGGGGCCCCCAGCGGGGGAAAAAACCAGACCCAAACTCTAAAAAGAAACTTGGGTAAAGTTTTTACCAAAACTTAGTGTAGAAAATGGCAAAGCTTTTATTATTAACATTTTCCCATTTAAAAAATTTCCCGGATAAAAAGGGCAAACCCCGAACTTATAGATACACATCTTTTTTTAGTTAACTGGGGAGGTCTCTTTGTTTGGGGGCAAAACCCCCCCCCCCCCCCCAACTTTTATTATCAGTTTTACATTTTAGATGGTGTTTTATTTTCAATTTTTTCCCCTTACACCAGTTGACTGTTGAAATATCCACCTTTTACTTTAAAATTTGGGAAACCCAGCAAGTTAGGGACGGTTTACGGCCAAAAAAAACCTTTTTAATAAAACCGAATAAAAATTTTTAGGGACCTTGTTTTTTTACTTTGGCCCAAATACAGCTTTTTTTCATTGGCAAACCCTTTCAAATTAAATGTGAATACCCGGAAAAATTTTTTTAATCAAACCACAGGTTAATTGATAAGGTTTCCAAAAAAAATTTCCTTTTTTTATCCGAATACATTTTTTAAAAACCCGGGGGTTTTTTTTTTTTGGCGCACTACCAAACCTTTTTTATGAGGCACCCCTTTCACTTTAAAAAGTTTAATACCCCGCAATTTTTTTGTCAAAAACAGGGGAATTGAAAAGGTGCCAAAAAAAAAAGTTTTTATCCCAAATTTCATTTCAGATACGTTTTTTCCCCATTGGGGGCAGGCCAGTTTTTTTTTGATAGACCACCCCTTTTCAGTTAAATTTTTTAAACCCGCAATTTTGGGGTATTTAACCACTGGGGAATTGAATTGGTGCCAAAAATACCTTTTTATTCCCCGAAACATTTCAATCCCTGTTTTTTTGATTTTGGGCGCACTAAAATTTTTTGTTCATTGACGCACCCTTGCACGAAAACAGAAAACAAAATTTTTAAATAGTAAACCAAGGTGAATTGAAAGGTAAAAAAATCCCCCGTGTTTTAAACTTTAAAAAACATAACAGTTTACGGTTTTTTTTGATTTTTGGGGGGCACAAAACAGCTTTGTTCATTACGCAGCTTGCACAGAAATCTTAAAACAGAAATTTTTTAAGTCACCACGGTGAATTAAAAAAGTTGCAAAAAAACATTTTATTATTCGAATACTTTTTAAAGATACGTTTTTTTTTTGATTTTGGCGCCCCTTACGGGTTTTTGTTCTTGGACGCAGTTTTGAAACGTAAATCAAAAAAAAAGAAAATTTTAATTTCACCACAGGTAAAATTTGAAAGGTGCAAAAAATCCCCTTTTAAATTACATGAAAACAAAAACAGAAAAGGGTTTTTTTGACTTTGGCGCACAAACAGTTTTGTTCATTGACGCAGCTTGCACAAAAATCTTAAAAAAGCAATTTTATAGTCACCACAGGAAAATTAAAAGGGGTTCAAAAAATACTTTTTTATTTTTTAAAATACATTTCAGATACGTTTTTTTTTGACTTTGGCGCATTTACAGTTTTTGGTTCTTTACGCAGTTTTGCACGAAAACCCGAAACAGAAATTTTTAATAGTCACCACAGGTAAAATTAAAAAGGGTCAAAAAAATCCCGGTTTTAATTTTAAAACAAACGATATGTGTTTTTTTGACTTTGGCCACAAACAGCTTTTTTTCATTGACGCACCCTAAACTTAAATTTTAAAACCAAAATTTTTTATAGTCACCACGGGTTAAATTTAAAAAGGTTTCAAAAAAAAAACCGTGTTTTTATACGAAAAAAATAACAATACGTTTTTTTTTGATTTTTGGCGCAAAAACAGTTTTTGTTCATTGACGCACTTCACGAAAAATCTAAAAACAGCAATTTTATAGCCCACCCCCGGGGAATTAAAAGGGTTTTGAAAAAAAAATATCGTGTTTTTAAACGAAAACTTTAACAGAAGTTTTTTTTTTTGGCATTTTTCCCCCTGTCCAGATTTTTTTTGATAGAGACACCTTGCAGTTAAATTTGAATCCAGAAAATTTTTTTTTTGATTAAAAGGGATTTGAGAATACCTGGATTTGCCGTTTTTTTAATAAGAAATTTTTCCAAAAACTTTTCCCCATACCTTCTCAAATTTTTTTATTTCTAAACATGGGGGCGAAATGCAGGGGGGTAAGCGAGCAAAGGGGGGGGTAGCCCCGGGGAGGTAGAGGTACGAGAAAGGTACTCCCTTTCCAGTCCCTTGGCGAAAAACAACGAAATGCCCCGGATCGCAGTTGCGGGACCGTCGGGCCCTGCCCATCGCGGGGGTCAGGGCCCTGTGAATCTCATTAACAACAGCGTCGCCAATCGTCCTTCAGTTTTTAATGCAACCTGCACCCAGCAGCCCTTACCCTCCCGTCCTCCCATCACGGCCAAAAATTTGTCGTCACAGAAATTACCCAGCATCCGCCCAACATGAAGCACCCAATTTTTTAACTCGTTTACCCACCACTGGGGAAATAATCCATTTTTTTTGGGAGACCTTTTTGATGATAAAATGGGGTTTGGGGGTCAGAAGGAAATTTTAAAAAGATAAAAAAGGAGTTTTTGTCTGCCCCAGACCCAGTTACTGATGCCATAAAGAGGAGGAAAAGGAACCGGGTTAAAATCGGCAAAAAATCCCGGGGGTGGGCCCAACGCCTTGAAGGCCCCCCTTTGCTTGTGGGCCCGCAGTTTCCCGGGATACAAAAGTCAGGACGCCCAAAGCCCACCTTTTTGGATGAGACGACATTGGGGATCCACCCGTGGTTTTTTTCCCAGTTTTTTTTTTTGCTAGCGAGCGCTTATCATTTGGACGAGGAGGAAAAAACGATGGGGTAGGGGTCAATACGGCCCCGGGCCAAAAAAAAGGGAGAGGGCGGTCGCAGAAGCCCCGCTGAAGATCCCGCCACCCAGGGGTTTAGCGAAAACCCCCGCTCCTCGCTTTTTCCGCCCAAAAAGGCCCAGGACCTCCAACCGGGGCCTTTTTTTTTGAGAAACCCTTTCTGATTAAACCCACAATGTAATTTTTCCCCCCTTTTGCGAAAAACGCTTAAGTAGGGGCAAGAACCTTAAGGGGTTAACCACCACCAAAAATGTCTGGGCACATGCACCCAATTTGCATGAGTTGAAATGGAGGGAACACTTGGCCAAAAAAGGCCAGGAACCGCCCCCGGGGCCCCCAAAACCACGGGAAAAACCCCCTCGGGTCTTTTTCCTCTTCCTCCTCCCCCCTCCGCCCCCAACCAAAGGGGTTCCTCAGCTCCCCCATGCTCTCAGATTCATGATCGGGGATCAGCCTCCGCTTCAGCCTCCACCGTCCCCCAAAGTCCCCACCAGCACCACCAAAACCCCATCCTACCCCTTCCCCTTCCGCCGGGTTTTAAAACAAACCTGAAACCCCCGTACAGAAACCAGTCTAGCAGCCAGCCTTTTGTTTTTCCAGGTTTGGGAGCAGAAGAAAAAAACTTTAACCCAAACCATCCCAAACCCAAAAAAGCCTGAATGTCGGAAATTGCCAGGTTTTTGGCCCTTTGGGAAATGTTCCCTTTTTCCGTCTGGTGGACACAGAGGGGTTTCCGCCACGCCCTGGCCCTTTGCCCTGCCCCCCAATTACCAAAATGCCGAGCAGGCATTTCTTTGCCAAAAAAAAGGCCTCATTTCCTGCCCTGGCCACCCACGTGTCACCCAAAAAATTTAAACGTGTTGTCTGCACCCTTGGGCCCGGAAAAGGTCCATCTGACCCCCGGGACACATGGACTAGAAAACCGGCCAAGGGCCCCACAAAAATTTTTAACCCCCTTTTGGGGGGACCGGGGCTCCCACTGGGGTTTAAAAAATTGGTAAACCCCCAATTTGGGGCCCTTGAAAACCAACCCTTTTTAAAAGCCGGGGTGGCGGGGGGCCCCCCAACGGGGGGGGTTTAAACCCAAAACCGGGGGAAGGTGGAAAAGGGAAAAGGGGGGAAAGGGGGCTCCCCCCCCACCATCCTTTGGGCCAAAAAAGGTTTTGGGAAAGAAGCCCACCCTTTAAACTGGGGCCCCCCAAAGAGGGCGGGGAAAAATTTTTGCCCCCTTTAGCCCCACCCCTTTGAGCAATTTGGTGGGGGGGGATCTTTGGGGGTTCTGGAACGGAACCCCCGTTTTGGAAAAGGGGGGACTCCCTTGAAAAAACCCAAGGTTTTCCCGCCGGGCCCCCCCAAAGGAGGGAAAATGGACACAGTTTCAAACACGGACCCCTTTCTCTCCGCAAATCCACAAGGCCCACATTTTTTCACAATTTCATCGGTCTTCATTAGGCATTTGGTTCGGGGTCCAAAGCTAGGGGGAAAGGGCCCCATCACTCTCATTGTCCCTCATCTCGGGCAAGTGGGGGCTGTGTTGAAGCGGGTGCCGGGGGAAGCGGAGGAGGAGGAGGAGTATTTCCTAGAAAAACCGATTTTTTACCGACGTCCCTGCCTTGGAAAGGGGGTTGGCGCAAATTTTGAGGGGGGAAAAGGGAAAAATGAAAAATCATTTTTTGCATTTGCCCCTCCCCCCCAAGGGCTTGGAAATCAAGGTTTCCATCTTTTCACATGAGGGGCTTGGAGGGCTCCTTTTCCCCTCCAACATAAACCCCTCGCTTTTAAGGCCATCAAAATGAACAACAGTTACTGGGGGGGCCACCCCCTGGACCCCCGGGGATACAAAACAAAACTCAGCCCCTTTTCCTTCCACCCACCCAAAAGAAGTAAAATGCAGGAAAGGGGAGCCCTTTGCTGTTTTGATCAACGGGGAGAAAATTTTTTGGTTCTCTTAAACTTTCCCTTAAAAAGCCCAGGGTGGAAAAAAGCCACACGTGAACAGTAATAGAGTCCCCAAGTACCCCGAAAGCGGCCGGGCACACAGCAGCAGGAAAAGGTTTGGCAGAACCCTAATGGGTGACCTCTGGCAACCCTTTTTTTAACCCCTCACCAAAGCAAAAAATTTCAGGCCCACATACAAACCCAGAGCCCAGCTTAAGATCATGGTGCCCCGACATCTCCGCCCTCAACAATCGATGTTTTTTTGGGGGGTTTCCGGACCCAATGATTTTCGGGGTTATCCAAAAGGGAAACCAAATGGCCCGAGCTGGCTCCCCAGGGCCATAAGGTTTTGCCTGCCCAGCACCCAAGCGAAAATTCTGAGCAAAACCTTTTAAACCCCAACAGCCGGAGGAGTCATTACAAAACAAACGCATCGGGTTTTCCCACAGAAAAATTGGGGATCTTTTGATTTTTCATCAAGAATGAATCAGGCATGGATCTCTGTTTAAATGTTGGGGCCCCCAAAATTGCCAAGGTCACCGTTTTATTTTTCCCGGTCTACTTCACACCCCTCTCCAAACAGAAATGGCCCCCTGAAAAACTTTTTTTTTTAAAATGTCATTTTTTAAACGGGCAATTTTTATTCTCATTTCCCAACAGTTCTTTTTGGGGCGGGTTTTTTGCTTTTAGGAGACTGAAAAAAGACACCAAGGTTTTCCAATAAAAAAAACTATATTCCATTTTCTCACTTCATCTTTAGAATTTTTCGAAATTGTCAAGGGTTTTTGGGGCCCAGGGTTGCCCCCAAAATTTTTTAAAAAAGTGGCGAAAAGGGCATTTTTTTAAAATTTTTTTTTTGGGGGGTCATTTTTCCTTGAGATACAGCAATAATTTTTGGTCTTTGGAACAGAAATGTGGTTTTTTTAAGTGGCTTTTTTTCCCTCCCCGGGTTTTTTAACAGGGGCCTGAAAAATCATTTTTTAAAAATTTTTTGGGTCAGGGCGGGCTTTGAAATCAGAAATTCCTCCCCAGGTCCTTTTTCCTAAAAAATTTTTTTTTCTAATAGACATTTTTTTCTTCACAATTGTCAAAAGTGGCTCAGGGGTCATTTTTAAAATTTTTGGGGGCTTTTGGGCTGGGAAAATGCAGCTATACTACGGGTCCTTTTATAAAAAAAAAATGTTGTTTTTTTAACAACATTTTTTCTTAAACAATTGTCCAAAGTGGCTAAAGGGTTTTCATGTTTGGGAATTTTTGGGGAAATTTTTTCTGTGACATCAGTTTATACTACAGGCCTTTTAAAAAAAAATTTTTTTTCCCAACAGAAAATTTGTTCTTCACAATTGTCAAGAGGGTTTAAAGGGGTAAAGGGTGCTGTCAGAAACGGGAATAGGTAGGACACTTTTTAATGGACACATATTGCAAAATGCCCTTTTTTTTGAAAGATCTTTAAAAAAGCTATCAATCCCTGTATTAAACAACCCATTTAATAAAAATTTAAAAAAAAAAGAGAAAAAAAAAGACATGGGGGGGTTTCCCATCCTTTTTTAAAAATTTGGTTTTTTCAAAAAAATTTAAACTACTAAAATATTTGCAGGGTAAAATAGCTGAAAAAAAAAATTTCCTCTGAATTGCAAGGGGGGTTTAACGGGAAAACCCTTGACCAGTTTAAAGGTTATTCAGGGGAAAAGGAGAAATGGTCCCACAACAGAGAACAACGTACAGAGGCCATTTCCCCCCAGCAAAATTGAAAAATGAGAAAAAGAAAAACCCCAAAAAAAAGGGCAACCTGGGTGTAACAGGGGCGTTAACCACCATTATTTCCAATTTAAGGGTCAATTGGGTTTCCCACTCATACCGAGGGGGAAGCGCTACCCAGGTCTTGGGCTGTGTACTGAGGGAAAGGGTGGAGTTCTTACACCTTTCCCCGCTTTTCCCCCCCACTCCTTTCTTCACAAAGGGCAGTTTTCGTTGCTGCGTCAAGGGCATTTTTTAAAAAGCATGTTAATTGATGACGGGCGCGAAACCTGGGCCCCCACCCCGAAACCCCCGAAAATCCCCGGGCCCGGGGCCCTCCGTGGGACAGGGCAGGTAAGTCAATGTCCCGTGGGAAAAAAAAAAATGGTTGGTTTTAAAGACTCCTTTTTCCGGCCCCTTTTTAATCCCGGGGGGCCGGGCAGGGGTTTAAAAAGGGCATAAAGCGGTCCCCGGGCAGGTAAGTCAATTTTTCCAGTTCAACCCAAAATGGTGGTTGAAAAGGGCTCCTTTTTTTCCGGGACTTTTTTAATCCGGGGGGCAAAAAGGTTTAAAAGGTCAAACTGCGGGCCCCGGACAGTTTTTAGTTTAACGTCCATGAAACTTAAAAAAGGTTGGGTTTAAAGACTTCTTTTTTTTCCCCGGGACTTTTTAAATCTGGGGGGGTTTTGGGAGGGTTTGGGGGGGTCTGCTTTCCCGGGCAGGTATAAATTTAAAGTTCCCCGTTCAACTAAAAAAGTGGGTTTAAAAGGGCTAAATTTTTTTCCGGGCCCTTTTTTAAATTTTTGGGCAGACAGGTTTAAGGGTATGCTGGGTCCAGGACGGGGGTTTTTCAATTCCAGTTCCAAATAAAATGGGGTTTAAAGACTCCTTTTTTTTCCGGACCAACTTTTTTAATCTGGGGAGACAGGTTTTTAATGGGTTTAAAAAAAGGGGGGAAACCCTTTTCCCGCGGGGGCCATGGAAAGTATACCGTCCCCCCAAAAGTTTTCCCGTTCCCAAATAAAATGGGGTTGAAAAACTGCTTTTTTTTTTCCCGGACTTTTTAAAACGGGGTCAACAGGTTTTAAGGGGCATGCGTGGTCCGGACAGGGTTTTTCCCAATTTCCCGGTTTTAACTAAAATGGGGGTTTTTAAAGACTACTTTTTTCCCGGGGCTTTTTTTAATCTGTGGGGGCAAAAAAGGTTTTTTGGGTCATGCTGCGGTTTCCCGGAAAAGGGAAAATTCAAATTTTCCCGTTTTAAGTAAAATTTATGGGTTTAAAATAATACCCGCCTTCTGGCACTTTTTTTTTAAATTTTTTGGGGGATGCAGGGGTTTAAATTTTTAAAGCTGTGGGACAGACGGGGGTAATTTTTTGGGTGGTATTTTTTTTCCCGTGGCTTTTAAACCTAAGTGTTGTGGGCCCAAGAAAGTAGCAGGGATCCATTTGACGTTTTTGGGGGTGTTAATTTCCCGCTTCTCCACCCTGTTTGGGGGTAAGAAATGAAGGTGTTTTTTTTTGCTCTTTTCCCCTAGACTTTAAAAAGGTCATTTGGAGGAAAGATGCCATCACTATCGAAAAAACCCTTTTCGATTGGGGGCCGACAAACGACAAACGCCCGAAATTTGAAAACCCAAAGTAATCCTCAACACTAATTTTAAAAACCCCAAACATTTTGCAGACAACCCCTTTAACTTTTTAAGGGGTTACATTTTTTTTTAGGAAAGGGGTCGTAAAGACCCCGGAAAAGGGGGGGTGTAAAGTCTCCCATGTAAAATCCTGTCTTGAAGCCAACATGTGGGAAAATTTTAAAAGGGACAGGTTTAAAGAAAAGGTTGGGAAACATTATGTTTAAATTTTTAAGGGGGGAACAATAACAATATAATTCTAATAGGGGTTTTTCTATAGGCCCCCAAATATAACAAACCCATGGAAATGTACTCCTCAGGGAAATAGGGTGAGGCCCCCTAATCAGAAAAGAGTTTTTTATTTTGGGGGACTTTTAAAAAATCCAACATTTAATTGGGGAAACTGAAACCTTTAGCTCCAGAAAGGAAACAGGTTTTTGCAATAACCCAATAATAGTTTCCTTTGCCAAATGGTTTCAAAACCGGGCTAAGGAAAAGGCCCCTTCTAGATTAATATTGACTAATAACTTTACAGAGTAACCAAAGGGTTTTAGTTTTTGGGGAAACCCAGGAAAAATAGTGGCCATAAAAAATAAATTTTCCCTTATCCCTTTAATAGAGTTTTTTTTCAAGGAGCCCACCCAAAAACATGAATTTTAAGGGGAAGGCCCAATTTAAATTTTCTTAGGAGGCCCTAAACTGTATTGACTGGGACAAAATTTTTTAAAAATGGGCCCAAAAAAATAATAAATGGGGTATTTTTAAAAACAAACCCCCAGGGTACCCCTTTTGATATTTTCATACCTTATGGGAAAAAACAATTTTGAAACAGGAAAAACCCAATGGGGGGATCAAAAGGGGTAAAAGGCAAAAAAAAACCAAAAAAGGGAAAACATTTCCTATTAAAACAAAGGGGGTAGTGGAAAAAGGCACTAAGAAGCTAAAAAGGGAAAAAAAAAAAGGGTGTAAAATAAAGATAAAGGAAGCAAAGCTGGGGAACCCGAAAAGACATATCCTATATAAAAGTAAAACAACCCCAAAATATTTTTTTTAACTATATAAAAAAGTAAAAAAAATTAAAAAAAGAAAATGTTTTGGCCCCTTTTTAAAAATACGGGGGGAGAACGTAGAGGGGGATGGGGAAAAAAGGCAAAACCCATTTTAAAAACTTTTTTTTTTTCCAATTTTTTATTTACCGAGGAAGGGTAACTTTTCCTTTTTTAAAAAAAGGGATGAGGTAAACCCCAAATTAAAAAATTTCTTTTTCTAACCCAGGAAAAAAGGGGCAGGGTCCATCTTTTAAGAAAAAATTAAAATAAAAAATCCCCCCCAAACCAATGGGATTTAAACCCCCGGTCCCCAAAGGGGGTTAAAATGAAAGTCATAAAATAGGGCCCCCCAAACTTTAAAATTTTTCACTGTCAAAAATAATTTGGGGGAAAGGGGCCTAAAGGGTTGGGGCATGGGAAATGGGGGTGCCAATTTTAAAAAAAAAGGGGGCAAAAAGTGACCAGGGAAACTATAGGGCCGGGGAAAGGTTTTTAAACCCCTGTTTTTAAAAAATGTTTTAAGGTTTTTTTTTCAGAGTGCTTTTCCTGGGGGGTACCCCACTGAAAATAAATTATAACGCCGTTCCACATGGGTTTTATGAAAAGGTCGGGCCTGTCAATTAATCTTTAAACAGCTTCTAGAGGAAAAACATGCTAAACTGAACGGGGTGAAAGGCCCCCCTGGATTTAAAATTTTCTTTGATTTTTCTAAAGCCCTTTTTAAAACGGTTCCACATAAAAAGGGTTTGGAAATAAAAAGGGGAATGCTTGGGCTGGTGGAAAATGTGTTTCAAGTTGGGGAAACAACGGCCCCCACTGATAGAAAACAAAGGGGAGTAATTAACGGTTTCAAATTAACCAACTTTGGAAAATTTTTTGTTTTTCTGGGGGTAAACCCCAAGGGGTCCAGTAATTTTGGGGGGCCATCCCTTTTTCAAAAAATTTTCATTAAGAACTTTCACAGGGTTAACCCCAGAAAAAAAACCATCTTTGGCAACGGAAAAAAATCACTTAAAGTAAAAAAACCCAATAGAGGAAAAAAGGTTTATTACAAAGGGGCTGGAAAAAATTTGGGAGGCCTGGGGGAGGGGGAAAAGGCTTTATGAGGGTTTAAACAAAAAAATTTCGAGGTTTTGCACATGGGAGGGAAAAAACCCTTACATGAAATACATGTTTAAAAGGGAAAAAAGGGTGGGGAAAAGTGACATGGGAAAGGGCTTGGGAAAACCTGGTGGTCCATTAAACTTAATTGTACACCACTTCCGACAGCACTGCCAAGGAAATAGGAAACCATGGGGGCATTTTAAAAAGGGGGATAGACCATGATGAAACTTTTTTCCCCATTAAACAAGTCACTTTTAGACCCCCACCTGGAATAAATTTTGTACAGTTTTTTGGGGGCCATGCACCCGGAAAACATTTTAGAAGGGTTGAACAGGGACAAAGGCGGGGAACCCAAAAAAAATAAAAGGGCGGGGGAAATACCCAAAACCCAGAAAGATTAGCAAGATTGTGGTTATTTATTTAGAGAAAAAGACGGCTTTGGGGGGCATTAAATATGTTTTTAAAAACTCAAAGGTCAATATAGAAGGAAACTCTCCCAAATTTATTTATAAAACCCAAGGGTGATCTAAAGTCTTGAGAACGAAAAAATTTCAAAATAAACATAGAAAGGGATTCCTTTTCTGTAAGAGCGTGAGACTGTTGGGAATTTTTCTTTTTAAAGGAAACTGTCAAAGGTGGAAAATTTACTGAAAGGGGGTTTTTAAAAAAAGGGGTTTTGGGTGCATTTTTGGAGCGTAATAATATAACAGGGTTTTCGTGTTTTTAGGATTCTGGAGGGGGGCCTTTATCCAGGGGTTTTTTTTCCAATTGGCCCCAAATTTGGGGTCGGGAAGGGAAATTTTTTCCCCAAAATGAGGACAATTGGCTTTCTACCTCATTGGTTTTTTTTTTTGCCTTCCCTGGAACCCAAAACCTTACACAACAGCTTTAACGGGAAAGGGCGTCTCGTCTTTTTTCGGGCCCTTACAAACTAAGAAACTATATAAAAATAAATTTTTAGTTGTTTTACACTTTTTTGTTTAAATAAATAATTCCACATGTGGGTTTTAAAATTTATATTTTTTATTCCTTCAGGTTTTAATCTACAAAATTTTTTTAAAATCATGAAAAACAGAAAAAATGTTGGAATGAGGGGTGTCCAAACTTTTGGGTTTTGTTTCTGAAATTTTCCCTCTGTCCAACATTCCCCATTTCAAATTACCAACCGTTTATTTACACAGTATCAAAAGCTTTTCCCAAAATTTCCCGATATATGACATCCAGTCCTCACCCACCATCCCAAATTTAAAACCCCCCTCAAAGAGGCTGATCCCGGTAAATTTGACAAAACCAATTTCCCTTTATAAACTCATGCTGGAAAAAGGGGTTTAAAATATTCTTTTTTAATAATACTTTCCCGTATGGGCCTTTTCCCCGAAAAACCCTTTAAACATTTTTTCCTTTTCAATTTGAAGTTTTAAATTACCGGCCCATGTCTCCAGGATCACTTCACCCCCCTTTTTTAAAAAAAAGGCCCCCACATTTGCTATGCACAAAAACCTTTTAAACATGCCCCCCCCACTATGCAAATTTTCCCTAAATATTAAGAAATTTGGCCTGTCTATCAATTACTCAAATTTCCCTTTATGACATGGGGGCGTTACCAATTTGGACCCGGGTTTTATTTCTATTTTAATCTTTTTATTGCGGGGGCTTCACTTCTTTCCTATTTTAGAAGGAAATTTTTTAAGGTGGAGATAACTTTTAACTCTCGCCTGAACAAAAAGGTCATTTTTTCCCTTTGGGAAAATACAGAGTAGAAAAAAATGTTTAATTTGATTTCCTTTCCCCCAATCCCCTACAATACCATTTCATTTTTCAGAGGACAATATTTTCATTTTGTAATTTTTTTTACTTTTAACTTAAAAATTTTTTGGGAAATTTTTTTACTTTTTTGGGGTAATACGTTTTTTCTGTCTCCAGCTTTCCTGCTTCTTATTTATTAACATTTTTTTTTTTTTTCCTTTTTGTTCTTAATGCCTCTTCCTGCTCTCCTATTCAAGTTTTTAAAAATTTTTCTTTTGTTATTTATTCCCTCCTTTACATCGGGTTTTGCCCCACATTTTTTCCTGTTTCTCATCATTTTATTTCCATAGATTCTGTACCTCTTGCAGCTAGTGCTCAAGATATCTTTAAAAATCTCTTTTTGACAGAATGCCCTGTCTTTTACCCAATAAATGAGTCCCCAACACTACCCCTGTGTAGCCTCCCCTGCACTCCTGTTTTCCACCTTACTTAAGCAGACAGATGAAGTGTGTTGCTGCAAAGGCGCTCTTTCTGAACTGACATCCTCCTCATCCTCCAACCTGGCAAATGTATCGGGGTGTGCCAGATCAGGTCAAGCCTCCCTGACACTCTTCCCTCAACCCTGCCTTCTGACTGTCACCCAGATAACTGCCTCATTTCCCTGCACATCAATGCTGCCATCCTACCCTGTATATACCCCAGCAAGTGCTTACTTTGTGAGCAGCAGTCTCTTCTCCAAGTGGGCAATAGTTTTTAGTCTTGTACTTTGCCCATTTAGATCCAAATCTGGCTTTAAATGTGGGAAATTTCGCACATCTCACACAGCAGTGTATACACTCAAATGGCTGTATGCACCCTCCTATGGGATTGCATAGGTTATTCACTAGATAGCATTATTAATAATGGAGCTCATGGGGATAATAAGAAAGTCAGAGAAACAAAGATATAAGCAGTCACGCAATAATAGAAGAAAACTACATAAAAATACAAAAACACATATATATAATATATAAAACTTTTTGAATAATTTAGACAAAATGTTAATTTAAAAACACAAAATACAAAGACCAAATACATATATCTAAAAATGTAGTGCGCCACACAAGATACAACCCCACCCTCCAGACACTACTGTAAGGTGGTAAGCATAATGTGCATAATCATAATCAAATAAAAATAACATAGTATATAACCCAAATATACATATAAATATACGAAAAATCACTGATATGTCACCATATAATCACCCATTGTAAGAGCGCATGCGCACCCAGAGAGGGCGACGAACAGACCCCAGGTGCGCGCTTTTCTAACCACCTGCTACCACAGGGGGTAACACACAACTAACTTCACCTGCCCTTAAAAAAAGGTTATCGACATCCCAATAAGGTTAAGAGACAAATAGCGGAAGCAATATCCCCTGTTATCCCCTTGTGTCCCAATAGTAAAAATTATCCTCATTTGTCTAGCTGAGTCGGTCACATGAAATCTCCCGGACTAACGTGCGACGCCAGCACGCTAGACCGTCTTAACCACGGACGTCAATCAGAAAAGGACAAAGGATATAAATACATATGCTCTGGCACGGTAAGAAGAAAGAAAAAAAGAAAAAGGTAAGAGCAAACTTGTGACCAACCCCAAGTGCAATCCAATAAGTGTTTACAACATAAAGTGATCAAATAAGATACATATGTTCAAATGAAGTTATATCATATGCTCAAGTAAGACAAAAAAAAAATATATATATATATGTAATATAAATAACAACAATACAGTGCCAACCAAAAGTAATAATAACATGATTCTAAAAATACTACAATTTGAAATACACAGTGAAAAAAAACAAATATATTATATATATATATTATATATATATATATAGTATATATATATAACATTCCAATACACAATTAATAAATATTCCAACCATATAAAGAGTCCATGTAATTATATATAAAAGTGAAATAGCCCAAATACAATCCAATAAGAGTATCACAACAATAAAAATTGATAGTGTTAAAATATATAATTGGGTTTCAAGTGAGATTACAATCATATCTCAAGAGAAAAAATCTTTGAATGATGGGACACAAGAAATTTTGTATCTCTCGACGTCAATTAATTTGTGGTACAGCTGAATGATATATCTGGCACAGTTGTCCTTGGGATTTTTAATATGTGGGTCATAAACATCCAAGACCTTTTGAGGAAAGAAAAAATTTATGAAATGTTGGGGATCTAAGCTGCGAAAGGTTAGTTAGATTTTATACAATTTAAAAGACTAATCTCCGAAAAACATTTTAAACTGTTTCATAATTGTTATTGCAAAAGGGACTTAGATTTATTGCATTTAAATGGGCCTTTGTTTCACAAAACGTGGAGGAAAAATGAAAAATTGCTTTGTACAGCGGGAAGTTCGTTTGGATTTAAACTTTGGGTACAACTGCTCCTAGAGGATTGTGAGATGAGACGATTAGTTTCTGCTCCTTTTTTGTAATGTTATCTATCTTTGTTGCGTTGTATACTTTCCTTATTTAATCAGTTTTTATTTTTTAAGGATAGGTCCTGTGTTTATATTGTTTGTTATTTGATACTCTGACTTTTCTCTCCCGTTGGTCTTTTTGAGTGTATTTCTTGGCTATTTATTTTGAATGATGTTTTTGGAGTTATATTTGGAAAGATTGAAGAGAAGAGATTGAAGAAATGATGATATGACATATAATATATGAAGGAAAAATGTATTTAACATTATAATAATTATTTTATTTTTCCCACTTATGACATATGATGTAATTCACTTGGAAACATATTAATATATTTTACAACTATCACTTTTATTGTTGTAATAAACTCTTATTGGATTGTATTTGGGTTATTCCACATTTTAATAGATAATTACATGGATCTTTATAATGTTTGAATATTTATTATTGTGTAATAGAATGTAAGTATATAGTATGTTATTTTTGTTTTTCACTGTGTATCAAATGTAGTATATTTAGAGAATCACGTTGTTATATTATACTTTTTTGTTGGCTCTGTATTGTTTGTTATTTTTATAAATATATATATTAGTATATTTTTTGTCTTTACTTGAGTTCATATGAAAGTAATTCATTTGAACATATGTATCTTTATATTATCACTTGTTATTGTTGGTAATACACTATTGGATTGCACTTGGGTTTCCCCATGTCTTGCTTCTCTTTCCTCTTCCTTTTTTAATTTTCTTCCTTAATTTTATTAATATATATAAAGTATTTTTTTTGAGTATTATGTATTATTTTTTATGTTGCTTTTATTATTTGTTTTTATTTATTTATCTTTATTTTTCTTCGTGGGTGTGTCAGTATATACCTTTAATATCCATCTTCTCCTTATCTCCCTCCCTGTTTATGGATGTCCTCTGGTTTTCATTTTGGTTGGACTCCATTCTTCACTGACTATAGACTGCCATTTTTGTTGGGTCTTTAACTATTCTTATAGTTTGGTCTTCAGTGTCTCCACTGATGTATTCCGCCAGTTTTTGGTGGGTCCTATTTTAGTTTCATATGCTCTGGTTACTGACGCCAATGTGACCAGAGCATATGGATTTTTAAATATCCTTTGTCCTTTTCTGATTACGTCCGTTGAGGTTTCCGGTCTGCGTGCTGGCGTCGCACGTAGTCCGGGATTCATGTGACAGACTCAGCTAGAACAAATGAGATACTTTTTACTATTGGGACCGACAAGGTAACAGGGGATATTGCTTTCAGTTTGTTTTGGTCTCTTTACCCAATTGGATGTGATAACCGTTTTAAGGGAGGTGAAGTTAGTGTGTGTTACCCCCCCTGACGACAGCCAGAGTGTGGAGAAATGCGCGATGTGGATCTGTCTGTGCGCTCCTCTGGGTGGGTATGCGCTCTTACTATGGGTGATTATATGGGTACATTATCATTGAATTATTTGTATATTTATATGTATATTTGGGTTATATACTATGTTATTTTTTTTGATATGATTATGCACCTTATGCATACCACTAGTGTGGGGTTGTATCTTTGTGCACCACCATTTTTTAAGCTAGTAGTATTTGGTCTTTGTTATTTTTGTGTTGTTACTATACATTTGTAAATTAATAAAAAAGTTTTATATCTATGTGTTTTTTGTATTTTTGGTAGTTTTCTTTATATATTGTTGTTTGGTTAGAATTTTGGTTTACTTCCTTGGTTTTTATTATGATTTATGTTTGATATAATGGCTTGAAAGATACAAGCAGGTAATTCAATACAATAGTCTCCCTCCTAAACTCCCCAAATCTAAAGTTCCTCATTCTTAAAGAGGGTGTCTCACTACGTCGACTCATCTTACCTCAGTCCTGTTTCCTTTCTCATTTTCATATTTTAATTCAGGGTGTGTTTACAGCTTTGCTGGCCTGCAGTGATTGAACTGGTGCATA
Organism: Phyllomedusa bahiana; assembly: GCA_025379985.1. Classification (NCBI taxonomy): domain Eukaryota; kingdom Metazoa; phylum Chordata; class Amphibia; order Anura; family Hylidae; genus Phyllomedusa; species Phyllomedusa bahiana. Next base: position 18,799 of record JAODAL010059552.1, read on the forward strand.
CAACAGGTCCGTAGCTAAACGACCAAACGTCGCTTGGCAAGTCCTATCTAATGAGAGTTCAACAGGTCTTAGCTATAGCGACCTGAGGAGCTGGTGCATCCCCAGACAAGAGGGGGGATCTCTAGGAATATGTAGACCACTGTAGTGGACACAAACTGCAATCACTTTGTTTTTTTGCAAGATCTTTAACATAAAACACAATCTTTGTAGTCAGACACAATCTCTACGTCCCACACTTAAGACAAAAACACACTTTAGACAGAAAACACACTCACAAGCTCCCACACTCGCTCTATCAGTTTAGTTTTTAAGCTCTCTCTCACTCTGCTGCAAATGAATCCTCTGTATACAAAGGGTATTGACTAGCTATGTTAGTTGGGATGGTGATTCTGTACATTGAAATGTTGTTATACCTATAATATGTTTCTGTATGAACTGATACTTTAATTATTCTATTTATTCTTTAACTAGTTAGAACTGATTGTTTAGTCTATATGCATAAAAAACTTTGAATCCTAAAAGTAGTGTATGACTTTTAGAGTTGGGTGTGGAAAACACAGATTCACTGATGCATTTTTGAGTTAATTTTGGGCTATTTATTTCCCTTCCTGACCAGGCACATTACAATTATATTTTTTTATTATTAATAATAATAATAATAATAATAATAATAATAATAATAATAATAATAATAATGTTTTTCATATTTTTTAACTTATTTTTTTATTCACAGCAAAACTGGCACTAAAATAAGTTTTGTAATTGTGTCACTTTTCTATCATGGATATTTATACTTAGGTGATATAAAGTTTTAAGGATGTGGTGCTAAAAGTTGTGGTTTGAACTTTTGTGTGTGTATTTTTAATTATTTTATTTTACATAGTGTGCTCCCCATAAATTCAGAAAAAGACCTCTGTTGATGTTTGAGCCCCAGTTAGAGGGGAAGTCCAGGGAAATCCCCTGTATTGAATGCAGAACTGAACTGGGTCTGATAAGACTCAGCAAATCCTGCAGACACTTGGGTAAGCAGGAATCCGACAGGACTCCTGCCTTTCTGTGTATACAGCGTTCATTGAATGCTGTATACACAAAATCAAAATGTCAGCAACAGTAATAAACCATCCCTCTCTTTATTATTATTATTATTATTATTAATATTACTTTTTATTTATTTTAAAGCGCCATTAATTCCAGTGCGCTGTATATTCGAGGAGGGTTACATACATAACATAGGTCTAAACAAAGTACAATGGCAACACTAAATGACCAACAACTGGTACAGAGGGAGAGAGAACCCTGCCGTGAACACTTACAATCTACAAAGGAGGAGGAAAGAGACAGAATGTGAGAGACGGACATGTTTGTGGGGTGCAGACATGTTTGTGGAGTGCAGACATGTTTGGAAGGGTGCAGTAGCAGTGGGGTTATTGTAGGTTTTAGGCTATCCTGAAGAGATGGGTTTTCTGGTTGATTCTAAAACTAGTGAGGGTGGCAGAGAGTCTTATGTGTTGGGGTAGTTAGTTCCAGAGTGTGGGGTCTTTTCAGTGGAAAACCCTAGCCAATTAGTGTGCAGTTCAGCTCTCTGCATGGATGTTCCAGAATGTCAGTGAAAACTTAAACTTGGTCCGCCCGGACTTTTACAATTGAAAAAGGTCGGCAAGTAGTTAAAAAGATTGTAATCTAAACAATATTTATCTTCTCTCCATGGGATAAGCGATAAATGTCTGATCAGTGGGGTCAAACCACTGGGATCACAACTATGACTAAGAACAGAGGTTCCAAAATTCTCATGTGACTGGTGTGCAGTCAGGTATACATAATGTCATTCTATTTTCTGTCAATGGTGCTGCCAAAGACAACTGAGCTCTGTACTTTCCTTTCTTTGGAAGTCCCATAGACAGTGAGTGGAATGTTGGTGGACAGGCATGACTACCGCTTCTGTCACAGGGGAACTTTGGATCCTACATTCCTGTTATCATAGAGATAACAGTTGTTGGATCTCACTGATTAGACATTTACCTTTGAATAGGAGATAATGTTGTTTATGGTACAACCCCTTTTGATATCAACTTTGGCTAACATCTATTATTCCCACTGTAGGTGACATAAACATAAAGTGATGGTTACTTTTTTGAGAATTGGTGTATAGGTATTGCATATGCATTTATAGAATTCTTGAAATAAATAATTAGATATGTCATGCTTTATTTTATGCTTTCTGTATTTATTTATTGCAACTTTTTTGAGGGTATAGCCACAATATTTATGTAGAGGGATAATTAATTCAAGCATATTTTTTTCAATACTACAATTTTTTCTTTAAAATTAAAACATTAAAAATTAGATAGATTTCATATTAAATATGCCATTTGCCTGGTCTGAGCAATTTGCACCCAACATTTTCTTTCTTTTTTGTGTTTCTTCATGTTATGTTTCCTGTTAACTTCTTGCTCCTTCAACTTGAAGAATAGTATTATTACCCGTCTGTCTGTATATTCTTTTTGTTTCCACTGTAAGCTACTATTCAGAGGCATCTTCAAGCTATTGAACTGTATACCTAGTCTTACAATTGCACACATTCTAGTTACTAAATTTAAAATAATTTGGAAAAAACAAAG
>JAODAL010059553.1:0-21415 GCA_025379985.1 Phyllomedusa bahiana
AGATTGAAAATTTTCCTTCCACATCTCCCTCCTAAAGCCCTTGTTAATCAACCGCTTCTTGCAAAAACCAGAGCTTTCTCCTGCCGAGGTGGATGCTGGAGACATCTAGGAGGTCCAGGAAATCCTGGCAGAAAAAAATTATTCAGAGGAAGCAGTTCTTTCTTGTCGATTAGAAGGAATTTGGACCCGAAAAAGGTCCTGGGTACCAGAAGAGAATCTTGATGCTCCTGTTCTTGTCCAAAAACTAACCTCGAAAGAGGAGGAGTTTAAGGGTGGGTACTGTGATGATACATGCTGCGGTCTTGCTCTGGGGTGCAGGCACGCTCGTGTCTGTGTTCTCCAGGGTTGCCAACACTTACCTCTCCCCGCTCCTGTCTGCTGTTTCTCACCCACACGTGCGTACCCATTACCCAGGGCTAGTGTGCCAGATCTTTAAGACTTAAAGGGCCAGCGCACAGCTGACTAGTAATCACGGGGTACTGACCCTTTATTACCTCACTTCCTCCTTAGTACCCTGTCAGTTATTGGTGCGCTTCCCTGAAAATTGCTTGTGCCTATTATGTTCTATTGTGATTGACCTGTGCCTGGACTTTGATTACATTTTCCTGCTGCCTGCCCTTATTGCCTGGACTTTGACTAAGTTTGCCAGCCACCTGCTTTGACCTTACTGCTTGGCCTCTGACTATGCATCAGTCTACTCCTTTGGTACCACAGTGCCTACCAGCTATAATCATGAGCGACCACACCAGCTGTTGCAAAATGGGAGGCTCCCGCAGCAAAACCCAACCTGCCTTGCAGTGGTTGCTGGTGAAGGACCAGAGGGCTTCTTAGAATCCGCTCCCTGGCGTGGTCCTGTATCATCTCTCATGGCGACCGAGAGGATCCACTACTCTTCTCGTGACACTCACTGAGTCTTGCAATGTGAAAGGGATTCATCCATGCCAGTTCTGTCCATCTGCAGACAGTTGTTTTTGAGTGTTTGCCACTTGTCAGTAGAACCTACTGGCTGGATAGGTGAGAATATAGCCATTTTATTACTGGATATTGTATAGAAGTTTTATGGAGTACAGCTGTTGCAATGCTGCGTGCTGGTTCCCACTCCCGCCTGCTCCTCCACTTCCCTGATTTCCGCTTCCACCTCTCCTGCTGAGGCTTCTGGCTCTGTCCTGCCAGCTTGCATGTCAATGTCCTTCCCCAGCTGCCACATTCTCCGGGCCGGCCACTAGGGTGCGAATGCGCACTCTAGCTGGGATTTAAAGGGCCAGTGCATGCCAACATTCTTTCACTCAACCAACCACCTTTGACCCTGGACTATTTTAGGTCACTTCCCCATAGGTCCCACGCCTAGTTGTTGGTGTCCATCATTAGTGTCAGTCCACTCCTGTGCATATTTGTGATCTGCCTGTTCCTGAATTCATTGCTACGTTCCTGACTCTGCCTTGCCTGCCCTGTTACCATGACCTCTTCTTTGCCTATCCCAAAGTATCATGTTACCCGGCTTGTCGGCTGTTGCCTGGAGGACTTACATTGGGGGAAGTGACCTGAGAGTTCCCCGCAGCAAAGTCCAAACAGCCTTGTGGTGGATACCAGGGGACCACCTAAACTCTTCTCCTCAGCGTAGCTTAAGCCTACCCTCCTAGGCAATCCAGCAGATCCACCTCCTGTCCTCAGTGCCTTATTCATGACAGATATTTTATTACTGGATATTTTATAGTGGTTTTAAGGAGAATAGTTTTATCACTGGACATTGTATAGTGGTATTACAGAGTATAGCTGTTGTATTACTGGATATTGTATAGTGATATTATGGAATAAAGCTGGTTTATTACTCGGTGTTGTATAGTAATATTATGGAGTATAGCCAATTTATCACTAGGTATTATATAGCTAGTACATATAGACTTTTAACTTGGTCTGCCTGTTTCAGCAGTAATGCACCTAGTTTTGCTTCTCTCCAGTCATAAATGTGTAGAATCATACGGTTGTGGTGCGACGCACCCTCAGAACACTCCCCCCTCCATCTTAGGTGCATTCCAAAGTGCTGTGGGTGCCACAAAATGCATCTACTTTTGGAGCGCACCTGCTCATACATCGAGAGAACAGGGCCGCGCCAGTTTTTGGGCTGATAGGGCACAAGAATTTTGGTGCAGCCCCGTACATACATGTCGCCCTATATGGCAATATTTTAGGCCAAGCATCTTCCAATACCTAGACTCTGTCCTCCCCTGCCAATGTGACATTCACCCAGCTTATTATTTATGCTGCCTACTGGTGCGCCATAAACGCATTGGTTGCAGTGTTGAAATGAAGTGCCCGCAAGCACACAATTTCAACGAGAAAAAACGGCACGCAATTTGGCCCCCAGGCAGATTTCTGCCTCCTATACTTTACTCTTTTTCGGATGTAATTTCGGTAAAATAGGGCCCAAACAATGTACAATACAGTTGTCATAGACATCAATGTAAAGTATGTGGCATCAAATCATACGCCGCGTATTTTATGATCGTAATTTAGCGGGTGTCTGAAGTGACTTTACTTCTGTTCAGGTGTAAACACTTAGATAAATAGTAAAGTATAGGCGCCACAGATGTACTGTACCTCGGGTGATTACACCTTGTTTGCACTATTAGGCTATGTTCACACGGCGTACAGTAGGCGCCATAATACGCTGGTTGATTTGGGAGTCGTGCTGATCAGCGCGTACTCCTGAGGTGCGGGGGAGGGAGCCCGCCGGCCTCATAGACATGCATTATTTGCCGCGCGTAATCGCCGCGAATAAATGACGTCACTTATCTCCCCGCATGTACAATACGATCATATTGTATGCACGGGGGGGAAGAGGCGTAATCCATAGCTCTCTAGGAGAGCTATGGATTACCGTAATTGTGGCTCGCATCTCGCCACGTATAAAGTGCAAATATGCGGCGAAATGCGCGCCGCAATTACGCTGTGTGCACATAGCCTTAGGGTATGTTCACACGGCGCAATTGCGGCACGCATTTTGTGTGTATTAGAGTGCAAATAGGTGGCAAAATGCACTCTAATACACGCAAAATGCGCGCCGCAATTACGGTAATCCCCGGTGTACAATACTAGTAGTATTAATAGATAGTATTGAATGCTGGGGGTGAGAAGTGACACGTCAATTGTTTGCTGACAGTAGAAGTAAATGGGGTCGGCCCCCCGTGATTTAGAAGTACGTGCTGGACAGCGCGTCATTTTAAACCACCCGACGTATTGCAGCGCATACAGTACGCACCCCAATACGCCGTGTGAACATACCCTTAAAATGACATGCTCGTAAGCGCATAATTTCTGCCATGCATTGAGCGAGTATTGTGGCGCGTGCTGTATGGGCTGATACGCTGTGTGAACCCGGCCTTATGCCACATATACCTGAAAGAATTCACGTCACACGAGGGTAAATAAAACACGAGTGGAGTGACTGAGGTAGCAGTCTATGAGAAATGTATTGTACATGTTTTGTGCGTATGTGTAACCTCCCGCTGCTCCTGGCCACATCTGCTCTCGCCGTTATCCCTCCCGTTACAAGTCGGGGCCTTTCTGCTATAGCCACCGGCGCGCTACTACATTAGTACTTAGATAATACACCTCCTGCGCTGCCAGTGGCCCCAGCTGAAGGGCTACATAACGGGGCGGCACTGAGGTAACAGCGGCCGCTCGCAGGCAGCCAGAGGCGCGGCCATGTACAGGCCTGAGGGGGCGGGCCCTGAGTGCGCGCTCCGGAGGGGGCGGGGCCTGTGTGTCTGGCAGTGGAAAGGAGGGATTCGGTGCGTGGGTGCGCGCCCCGGGCTGCCGAGGGCATTGCTGCTACTAGGAGACAGATCCCCGTTTACTGCCAGCTCCATGCAGGGGACGGCGGGAGAGGTGAGTGCTGGCAGAGGGGTGGGCGCAGTGTGGGTGAGGGGCGCCCGGGCTGTGATGTGGGTGCAGTGTGATCAGGGGCGCCCTCGTCAGCTTCATGTGGCCGCGGCTGTACATGTGTGATCAGATATGTGCAGAGCTGCCAACGTGATCATGATTTACCCTGCTATACACGTCATGGACACTGCTGCCTCGGGATCTATTCAAGTGCCCAGCATCTGAAGTTGTGCAAGCCTCTCAGTGTGTACACTGCCTTCCGTCAGGTCTTGCGGTTTGCTTTAATTACTGGTGAAATCTGTTTCTGGGAAAGCTGGGTGACAACCTGTAGGACCACCACCACCACTACTACTACAGTATATTAGCCATTCAGTAGCCTAGGAAAGCTCGATGACAACCTATAGGACCACTGCTACAGTATATTAGCCATTCAGTATCATAGGAAAGCTGGGTGACAACCTGTAGGACACAACTACAGTTCATTAGCCATTCAGTAGCCTTGAAAATATGGGTGACTACCTCTGCTGCCACTACTACAGTATATTAGACATTCAGTATCCTAAGAAAGCTGAGTGACAACCTCTATGACCACTACTACAGTATATTAGCCATTCAGTATCCTAAGAAAGCTGGTTGACAACCTCTAGGACCACTACTACAGTATATTAGCCAGTCTGTAACTTAGGAAAGCTGAGTGACAACCTCTATGGCCGCTACTAAAGTATATTAGCCATTCAGTAGCCTAGGAAAGCTGGGTAACTACTTCTATGGCCACTACTACAGTATATTGGCCACTACTACAGTTCATTAGCCATTCAGTAGCCTAGAAAAGCTGGGTGAGTACCTCTGCGGCCACTACTATAGTATATTAGCCATTCAGTATACTAGGAAAGCTGGATGACAACCTCTATGACCACTACTACAGTATATTAGCCATTCAGTATCATAGGAAAGCTGAGTGACAACCTGTAGGACACTAATACAGTTTATTAGCCATTCAGTAGCCTAGAAAAGCTGGATGACTACCTCTGTGGCCACTACTACAGTATTTTAGCCATTCAGTATCCTAAGAAAGCTGAGTGACAACCTCTATGGCCATTACTACATAGCTTTTCTCCCAGACCCCTGAATGGCAGCTGTTACTATATGTTTAGCTATTCAGTATATTATGAAAGCTGAGGGATGACCTCTATGACCACTACTACAAGGCTTCTCACCAAGACCCCTGAATGGTAATACATGAGACTCCTGATTATCACTGCAGATTAGCCATTCAGTATCCTAGGAAAGGCGGGTGACAACCTCTGTGGCCATTACTACAGGTCTTCTCACCCAGACCCCTGAATGGTAACAGTAGCACATGAGACTGATGATTATCACTGTATGTTAGCCATTGAGGTCATTCTTCTTTTCTAAGGCCATGTCCCCATGGCACCGGTTTGCAGACCGTCTGAAAAACCGGCCACAAACTAACACACCAGGCCGCTCTGGAAAACCCGTACAGCAGTCCCCACTACACGGGTTTTCCGCCTGGCGGTTTTTAAACCGCCGCCCCCCCGAAAAACATAGTGCTTGTTAATTCTTCCGTCCGGTTTTCGGAGGGAATATGAACATATCAATGGGAAGAGGGAGGGCTAATCGCAGAGAAAAGCCGTCCCCCAGCGGCCGTGGGGACGGCGCTAAAACAGGACAAAACCGGTCGGTTTATCCGACCGGTTTTGTCCTTTGCCGTGGGGATAACCCAAAGGTACTTGTTTTTCTCAAACCCCCAGTACGAAAGTAAAGTTTTTCGTTTTAAAAACTTTTACGTCTCACATTTTGATCCTTTTCTAATCTTTGCTGCCCCTTTTTTTCAGTAGTAAAATCCTGAAGAATACAAAAATCTGCGGGAAGCTGTCATGGGGTGTCCCCCACTGAGGATTGTAGTCATTTTGCTGAGGATTATCCACCTGTGGATCTCCATTGATTATAGGGGGTTAACCCACCTGTGGCTCTCCATTCATTAAGGGGGGTTAACCCCATGTGGCTCTCCATTCATTATTGTGGGGTTAACCACCGGGCTCTCCATTGCATTATAGGGGGGTTAATCCACTGGGGGCCCCCATTGGTTTTTAAGTGGGGTTTAAACCCACCGTGGTCCCCTTTGGATTTAGGGGTTAACCCCCCTGTGGGCCCCCCCATTGGGTTATAGGGGGGTTAATCCACCCCTGGGCCCCCTTTGGGGATATGGGGGGGTTAATCCACCGTGGGTCCCTTTGGGATTTTGGGGGGTTTAATCCACCTGGGGGCCCCCATTGGTTATGGTGGGGTTAATCCACCTTGGGTCCCCATTGGATTATGGTGGGTTTTAATCCACCTGGGGGCCCCCCATTGGATTTAGTGCGGTTAACCCCCTGTGGGTCCCCTTTGGGTTTAGGCTTTTAATCCCCCTTTGGGGGTCCCATTGGATTTGTGCTTTTAACCCACCTTGGGTCCCCATTGGGTTATAGTGGGGTTTATCCAGTAGGGAGCGCTGACCATTCGACGGGAAAAATCGGTTTGCTGGGGACAAACCTTTTGTGGTAGTTGTTTATGGCCAGTGTGTCCCTTATGGATTTTCAATGTACGGGATAAGGGTTGTTCACAGGCTTTTTTCACCCGTGTTACAAGCGTTTTTAGACGTCTCAGGACCTACAGACGGATCTAACAATTAGCATGAGTTAAACTGCGGGTTAGAAAAAGATGCAGCTGTTCACATGAGCTCCGCTGCTGTTCCCCTCCTGCCTGCCTGCTCCATCTTTGAAAGAATTGCATTCAATAGAATTCCGCAGCCCCAAATTTGGGGGCTTTAACGTCATGGGGCCCTTCTCATTTTCATCACCACTCACGTGTTTTTTACTCCCAAGAATTTAAAAAAGAAGAGGCACACTAAAAAATTTAGTGAGAACAAGCCCAAACAAAATAATATGACAAGAATCAAAAAAAGTAGGCCGCGTCAAATGGGGGAAAAAATAATCTGACTTTATTTGATAAGGGTATTTTTTTGCTGCAAAAAAACACACCAAAAAGCACCCCTGTGAAGGCACCTGAGGGCGCTTTCCACAGAGCTTTTGGTGGTTTTTTTACACTTTTGTGGGTGCTTTTTTGCAAAAATCCAGCATTAATTGCTGTTATTTTTGCAAAAAAAAGGGCCAAAAAAATTCGCAAAGGGGGCTTTCAACCGGGGCTTTTTTTTACGCATTTTTTTTCAGGAGGGACAAAATTAATGCGTACATTGCTGCACAAAAATCGCTGTCAATAAACCACCAAAAAAAATTTTGTGAAAGCGCCCCCAAAAGGAATAAGATATATGCATGTGGAAACTGAATGACACACCATATCATTTACTAGTACCCAAAAAAAAGCAGGTGGGGGGTTTAAATACCACAAAAAGAAGGGGGACCAGAAGCAAAATAAAATTTCCCCAAAAAGTGTTAAGGCCTGTTCACACGGGTTATTTCGGGACGGATTGCAGCCGTGTTGCGTGCCGTATTGTGCTCCAATACAGCTGAAATCCGTCCCAGGCATTACAGTAATCACATTTTCCATAGAGAACTATTGATTCCGTCTCTCCTTCCCACTCGAATACGCTGAGCGGGGAGAAAGTGACATGCGCCGTGGATAATGGATGTCTATGGAGCCAGTGAGCTGCTAGCCCTGCCCCGCTACACGGCAGCCGGCGTAATTGCGGGCGAAATCCATCCCCACAATTGCACCGGCAATAAGCCGTGTAAACACGCTTAAGTGGAAACCCTTATCGCTGTGTTAAATGGCTTCCTAAGTAGTGATGTCAATGGAAGGGCACAGGAATGCTGAAGCCACTGATTGACTGCAAGCCACAGAGCTGAAAGTAAACCTAGACCAGAGGACGCTGCAGCGCTGGAACGGTGGCAGATCTAAGTATATATCATGTCAGGCAGCTTTAGCTTATACATATATAACAATGTTTGGACAATCCTAGGGTGGTGTCACACACACAATTCGTGCCTCAGTTTTAACACCGATCCTATTTTGTTTTAGTACAATTTTTTGCTCTTCAGTTGACAAGGGGGTGTGGCTCCACAGGAAGGGATGTGGCTTAAAATTTAACAGCCTGAATGGATGGATGGGTGGAGTGCATGGCCATAACGGAGGAAGCCACTTCCCCAGGCCGAGTACAGTCATGCCAAAAAGTTTTTTGAGAATGATACAAAGTTAATTTTTACAAAGTGCTACTGCATCAGGTTTTTATAATGGCAATTTGCATATCTCCAAAAGTTATACAATAGTGATCAGCTTAACAGTCAATGTAATTGCAAAGTCAATAATTTGCCTAGAAAATTAACTTATCCCCCCAAAACACATTTTAACTTCATTGCAGGCCTGCCTAAAGGAGCCTCAGCTAACATCTGTTTCAGTGGAGTGCTCTACCATTAACACAGGTGTGTGTGTTATGAGGACAGGCTGGAGATCAATCTGTCATGAATAAGTTAGAATCACACCACCTGGACACTTTAAAAGGAGGCTGGTGGCTGGCATCATTGTTTCTCTTCTGTTAACCATGGTTTTTTTCTAAAGAAACACCTTGCAGTCATCATTGCACAGTTGCGCCTGCACAAAACTGGCCTAACAGGAAGAGTAATCGCAGCTATAAAGATTGCCCTTCAGTCAACAATCTATCGCATCATCGAAGAGAATATCAAGGAGAGAGATTCCATTTGTTGCCAAAAATGCTCCAGGGCGCCCAAGAAAGACCGGCAAGCGCCAGGAACCGTCTCTTAAAGAGTGTTTCAGCTTCGGAATAGGGCTACCACAGTGGCAGATCTTGCTCAGGAATGGCAGCATGCAGGTGGTGATTGCAACTCACGCACTGTGAGGCGGAGGACTCATGAGCAAGGCCTGGTGTCAAGGAGGCAGACAACTGAAGCCACTTCTCTCCCCAGAAAAAACATCAGGGACATGACTGATATCGCCAAAGGTACAGGGAGTGGACCATGCTGAGGACTGGTAAAGTCATTTTCTCTGATGAATCCCCTTTCCGAATGTTTTGAACATCTGGAAAACAGCCTGTTCGAGAAGACAAGGTGAGCGATACCACCATGCTTTTCTCATGCCAACTGTAAATCAATCCAGAAACCATTCATGTGTAGGGTTGCTTCTCAGCCAAGGGAATTTCGGCTCACTAACATCTTGCTAAAAACGACATCCAATGAATAAAAGAATGGTAGCCAAATGTCCTGCCAAGAGCAACTTCTCCCAACTGTCCCAACGAGCAGATTGTGATCAACAATGCCTTTTCCGCATGATGGAACACCTTGCCATAAAGCAAAGGTGATAACTAAATGCTCAGGGGAACAAAACATAGAGATTTTGAGTTCCATGGGCCCTGGAAACTCCGCCAAATTATTAAACCGAATTTATAACTTGTGTCAATCATCAAGAACTGGTGGACAAACAAAAACCAACAAATTGTGACAATAATGCAAGCCTTGATTGTGTAAGAATGGTCTGCTATCAGTCAGGATTTTGGACCAGAAGTTGATTGAGAGCATCCAGGGAGCATTGCAGAGGTCCGTGAAGAAGGCACACTGCAATATTGACTTGCGCATTAACTCATTCTAACTGTCAATAAAAGCTTTGTTAATCTTAATATAGATTGCACTTGGATTTCTGTATGTGATAAAAACATCTGACAAACCACATTGAAAACCAGAGGGCAACAGGATCAAGTGAAAAATATAATATTTGTGTCATCTCTCAAATCTTTGGCCATGACTGAATAGCTGGGACCCTCACAACCTGAAAAGTATGGAGGCCTAGAAACACACTAAGGAGGTGACATTAGAGTACGTCCCCATCTGAACTGATGCCGATGTGCCGTTGTTGGATGGGCCTTCATGATTTGATCATAAATGCGTGGTAAAAGCCTCATGATTATTACAATTATCAAAAATACACTTTGAGATCATAAAATGTTTGTCTCTAGACATCTGTTCCGTTTTTATGTGTTTGCATTTGTATTGCAGTCATGTCATTGTCGACCAGCAATTTTTGGAGGTGCTGACCATTTTTCTTGATTAATTTGGCGCATCGACATAGGTTTACACTGTCTAAGTTTTACATAGAATTAATAAATCTGCCCCAATTTTTCAGTTAAATGGGCCCTTTTGTGGCTTTTTTCCTGTTGGTTTTTTTTTTTTTTTTTTTTTTTTGTTTCGGAAAGTTGCGGCCAGATTTTACACACTTATTTAACCTTCATCCTACCAGTTGGAGTCCGTTCGGACCCCACATGTATAACCTCTTGGGCTATTGTGTTTTACGTACTGGCATTTTAGGAGTTTTGTGTGCTAGACCCACTTACATCCTCTTGTGGTTTATTTTTCCAACAACCTTAAGATAGAGAATTTAAATAAATGTATTCGACAGGGGTCCAAGCTGAAAACGAGTTCGCCTATGCCTATTGTACGTGCATCGACTGGCACTGTTGCTGTTCACTCCCTGTGAGTAGTAAAGTTTATAATTGAAATGTTTTTCTGTGATTCTTGGCCAAAAAATCTTGCAGTCGCTTATTATTCTGTAATTGATTGCTCACTGTGGTACGAAATCTATTCTATGTCATGGTGTAACTAACTAACTTCTCCAGGTTTCCACAGCTGTAAAGCAATAATTTGTATTCAAAGTTATGATATCTGAGTGCCTGAACTGTTCAGGAGCCTTAATTAAAAGTTTACAATGTAGTTTTTATTAGCTCATTTTATGATTACTTCAGCAGAATTCAGTAATTATAAAGCCTGTTATGTTGGTTTAAATAAGTTTCATGATGACATTCTGATATATCGGAATGCAAATAAATTGACCAGACAGATCGAAAATGGGGTCCTTTCGGACCCCAACTGGTAAACAACGTATAGTAAATTTGTTGGTAGGATGAGAGTTAAAGGGGATAACCGGAGTAAATGAATTCATAGGAACACTTATGAAACTCAATATAATATTGCAAAGTAAAAGATATCCCACTACCTCTTTCATATTGTGTTCTTATCTTTTGCCTCCTTTCATCCATCATAATACAGTGAAACTTCCCTGTTTGGGAGTTGACAGTAGTTCCGCAGAATCCATTGCAGTTACAGTCTAGGACGACACTTGCAACCCGACTCCACAACCACCTCCAACAGGCTCAAAATAAATCACCGAACAGAAACACCACAGCCTCCCTGCATCTCTGTATCCCGTTCACTCCCTGTTCCCTGCAGCAAGGCGTGTTATAGAACAGTCACCAATCATTTTAGTAAACATGGTAAAAAGAACATTCTTACCACATCCTATAATACAAGTGTAGGCCTAGTAACTATATACAATGGAATTGGTAATTGATGTAACTTTGATTGCGGTCGGGAATGGAATGTGGCATCACCCAGCTTTCCTGTCCACTGGGTAGCCCATCTAGCATCCAAGAAATGTTGGCGACATCACATCCCCCACAGCAATCAGTCTTTGATCATGGGAAAGCTGTGTGCCTGCTGCAGGGGATGTGACATCTTCACTGCACCCAGTGATGTCAGGGCAGCATCTCTTGATGCTTTACTTTGGCACCACTACTATACAAAGAGCAGTAGGCAAATTTTATTCTGACTGTTGCTGGATAATCTCAGGTCCTAATGCACATTCTGCCAATCAAACAATGCAAGTCTTCTGACCATCTCCTCCTATCAGAAGAGGTGAAGACAGTGCATGATAATGAAGGCAATTAGACTAGCAGTGATGAGTCAGGGGAGTAGAGGAAGGGGAGTACAGGGCGCTCAGTCTGGTTTTTGAAAAGGAGAACAGGTAAATAATTTTTAACAAGCATCAATTACAAAGTTCAAGATAATTCTATGTGAAAACAGTAGAAAAGGGGAAAAAACAAAATAGGGAGCGCACTGTCGTGTGATATCGTCACGTACCAATATTGGTGAGTACAGGTTACTGTATGTGCTCACCTGGTGTAGTTGTGCTGTTAGGGAGGCACACACACCGTAAGGGAATGCGCCAGTAAAACTGTAATAGCTGGCTGGTACTCGTAATTCTTGTCCTACCCGAGCGGAGAGATGTGAAGGAGAAAACATATATAACGTGTAACTTCTGTGATAAAATCAGGTATTTTCTCCCTTTTCTATAGAAAAACCTTGGAGTTCTGCTCTGTATAGACCTTTACTCAAATATTGGCTTATTAGTGAGCAATATTACTGGGATTTCTACTTGGCTTTGTTATAACAGTTCAATATAATTAATTTGTGAGCTGTATAACAAATAAAGAACCCCTTTAACAAACAATACATTATCCTTTGTTTCTGCTATTTTGTTGCCTTATCACAACGCAGCACGCTTTAGGCATTATTTACTCCCCCCACCTCCTTTCTAAAGGCATGCTTATATTTACTTGAGAAATGCCAGAAGAAATGCATATTAGAGCCATTTCACACTACGTTTGTGGCTTTCATCAAATGTGTATGTTTTGACACCGAAAAACAGTATTAAACCATATAGCTTGACATATCCATAGACCATAATTGGTAAAACGTAGTCAAAAGAGCATTCTTATAACTCCGTATGACTACCTTTGCATCCATATACTGTTTTTCCCTGGTTCAGGTGTACTACGCTATTCTCTCCTGCAAAAAAATGTATACGCTATGATTCTGAAGTCTGAGCAACGTATGCAAACATAATGATATACATTTACATGCGTCAAATGTACACGTTTTGTATGCATTTTTCATCAGAAATCATCACATGATGAGAGAACTTAGTTACTTTTTTTAGTATACTTCTTTGTTAAAAAATTATGTTAACGTACCCCTATATGTTTGAAGACGACCAGACAGTTAAAAATCCGCATTGGTGAACACTTAGGGGATGTGCGACATAGACGTGGAACACCCCTCTTTGCCAGGCAGTATCTGAGGAACATGAGGGAATGGCCTCGGGCATGATGTTTTCATTCTTTGTATGGAAAAGATAAACTCGACAATTAATAAAGGGAAATCTTGATAAAAAATTACATTGTACGGAAACAGAGTGGACCTTTAGAATGAAAAACGATACAGCCAGTGGGTCTTAACGAACTTCTATATTTTGGCTGTTTATTTGACATCTCCTGGTGTATATAAATCAACGTTTCTTTAGGTATCCTGTAGGCTCATATTGATATAAATGGATTGGTTATATCTGGCAGAAAAGCCATTAAAATGATCCAATTTACTCAGGGATTGTATATATTCCTGGGGGGGGGGGGGGGTGTGGTGGGGGGTGGGGTGGGTGGGTGGACATTGGGGGTGGGGAGGGGGGGGGTGGTGGGTAGGGGGGGGGTTAGGGGTTGGGGTTGGGTTGTTGTTGGGTGGGGGGGGGTGGGGGGGGTGGGGTTGGGGGGGGGGTGCCCGAAACTTTATAATCTTTCATGCATCTGTAATGATTTTCATTTTTTTAAAAATGATGTTTCTCTATGCTCTATTAAGGTATCCCTCTTTTAGATCTTCTTGTGGGTATATTTGGCCAATGAGAATATGTGGGTGGTATACTGAAAGGTTTTTATCTAACCACCAAGATGTGAATATAAACATATATAAGCTGTAATACCTGTTTGCCGCAGTGGTATGTATACTTTTATATCTTTAATTATTGGATTGTATTTAAATTTTGCAAGGCTATATGCTGCGTGCCGCTGATGGTATAAGGTTTAACTATGGTATTGGCTGCGCCAATTCTGGATGAAGGAGAAATAGAACTGGACATCTTGTCCTATATAATATCGCTGAGAATTGAGATGGATGTGGTGGAGAGTCTGAGTGGACGGCGTTGGTGGGCGGTGCGCAGTGATTTTGGCCCGGTGAGATGCCGCCTTTTGCCGGCGCATGCCAGAAACAATGTACGCCAGCTACGCGCATCCGGCGGGGGTTTGTTTGGTGTCATGGTGCCCTTTTTCCCGCCATCATAGCGATCTGAAGTCCGAGTTAACGCCGCCGGCTGAAGGCCCGGGTTCCTGATCCGCCAACCCGGCGCATGGCAGTACTTTTTGAAGACCCGAGGGTGACGCACCTGAGGGCGGTAAACACGTCATTGAACCTTTTTAAGAGGGGAAAACGGACCTAGTAACATCAGCATATCGAGGAGACACTTTCTTGAGTCAGTGTGACGCCCCCTAGGAAATCCTCCTGATGAACCCCATAAAGGAGGGGGGAAACGCGTCGAGGATAAAAGGGTTTTGATGTATCTGAATGATGTGGATAAATGTATCTATTTCCCCTACACGGCGAAAATAGGAATTTCCCAAAATTGAAAGAGAAAAATTGCAGTTTCAATCAGTGGACTGTGAGCCTTTGAGTTTTTTATAGGGGACTCACGGAATGGATAACTGTGTTTGGATTTTAAATTTATTATTTTTTAAAACACTGTACGAAATGATAATGTTAATTTTTTCTGGGGGTTGATGGGGGACAAAAATGTTTAATGGGGTACCCATAAGATTAGGCCGTCCAAAATTTGGAACGTTAGGTTTAATTGATTTAAGTGTGGGGAAATAAATAAAAAAAAAATTTTTATATAATATAATAAATATAAAAATATAAAAACTAAGGTAGATTTTAACACAATGTATTTTTTATGGTATATATTAAAAAATTTTTAGAGTTTGGATTTGTTTAGGATTTTTTCAGTGACTGGCATGTTTGAAGTATACCTTAAAAAATATAAATGTACGCAATAAAAAGTATTTTTTAATACTTTTTTTTTGCCATACATTTTGAAAAAAGACATGTTCCCTTTCTGTATGTTAAAAATGTAGAGTGACCCTAACCTTACAAATGTGTGAAAATAAAAAATGCAGTGAAAAACACCTGAAATTGAGTTCTTTTTGGAAGCTAAAATGAAAGGAGAAAATAAATAACAGCAAAAAGTGTGTGTGAAAGAGGCCAAAGGGAGTTTCTTGAGAGTATAAAAAGGAAATAGCTGCTTCCTTATTTTTCACTTTGTGTGTAAAATACAAGTGAAACATTCTGGATTTTTCATGTGTGATCATCCAATCCATCGGCACATTAATTTAGTTTTACGAGCATTTGTTGATCATTTCGTATCAACTATTTTTTGCCGTTTTTGAAGTTCTGCAGCCAAAGACATCGGAAAAATATCCATAGCTAGAACACTTTTAAAAGGGTGTCTCACCATGCTATTTCACTGAGCCACATGCAGCCCTAGATCAATGCTTCCCGTCTCTTCCTGGTTAGACTGTAGGTGGTTCTATAGCAGCGATTAACATCTCAGTTCCGTATTCACAGCACGAGCAGGAGATCTTATCTACGTCACTCCCTGCTCTCCGATAAGATAAAGAGCAGGGGAGAGCAAGTTGGTAACCTAGAGAAACCTGTGTGCATTCAGAGCATATAAAATGCACTCATCTCCTCAAAGAAATATATTTGGAAAAAGTCTTCATTTGCTGTCTCCTGTTGAAAGCTAATCTGTGTAGTGAGACCCTTTTTAAGATAAAGTTGCAAGATACTGGTCTGGAAACTGACCTTTAGTCATATGTTTCTGGCACAGCTAAATCACACAGATGGCCACCTTCAAGATCAGACCACCAGCTTTCCCAGACTTGTTCCTGGGGTATCTTTCTGGTTAGGCTACTATACGGGCATGCAGTGACTAGTGGCATAAAAGGCAGATCTACCCTTTGTGGGTCTTTGAAAGCCTAACACTTGTGCACGTTCTACTTTCATACTGGTCAGGTAAACCCACGGAAGATCCTCAGAATAAAAATACCCATTAATGGCAGGAGTAACATTGGCACCAATTGCTGTGGATTTTTGCGTGTGGATTTTATTCTGTAGATCTGGTATGGAAAATCCACAGAGGACCTGACCTATATTAATGTACCTTAAGGCTATGTCCACACTGCACATGATTACGATCGTATCTCCGGCGCTTTTCGTTTTTTAAAAGCGCCGCAGATACGATCGTCAGTGTGGTGCCATAGACGGCAATAAAAAAGACGAGTTGCAGCTACACAGCTCGTCTTTTCTCTGCCCGTCTTTCGGCAGCGGCGTATTATACAACTGTTTATAATACCCGGTGCTTTCTCGTCTTCTTGACGTCTTCCCATAACAATCTTTTTGTAATGGGGGGCGTCGGGAAAACGAGAAGGGGGCCGCGGCATTGCACAAAGCTGACAAAAGCCGCGGTCCTGCATCAGAGAAAAAACGGCCGCTTTAAGGGCCGTTTTTTCTCTGATGCAGTGTTGACATAGCCTTAGATATTTTCTGCCATATTTATGGAAACATGTCAGATTTGGGGGGGTGCAGGAGACTGGTACTAGGGCTAAGAAATGTTGCTGCTCAAGGGAGCGTCCAAACGGCCGGGTTTGCAGTCGGATTTGAATAGCGTTTGTAAACCAACTGTCAACCTTTTATATTGATTTAAATAGAAATCCGTGCAGTAGTTCCGGACGGAAGATGTGCGTGTCAATGGTTGAGAAAGACAGGCGAATCTGCAAGCCGCGGACAGAACCGTCCCCCTCAACCATGTAAAAGATGACAAAATACAGGCTGGATTTTAATCAGAATCCGGTGGGTATTTTCACACTGCCGTGGGATGCACCCCGGGGTGAAAGTCTGGATTTTATTTTTTTGGGTTGTAAGTGTTCACTTTTTTCCTCAATGCTTTTTCCAAAATGCTTCGTTATCAGGCTAGGTTCACACGGCGTAATTGCAGGACGTATTTTGCCCACAATTACATCGGGGGTGGTGGGGGTCGTCAGCCCGCCGGCCCCATAGACATGCATTGTTATCGGCGCGTATACGCCGTGAATTAATGACGTATCACTTCTCTCCCCCGCTCGGTGTATTGTCCGAGCAGGGAGAGGAGACGTAATCCATAGTTCTCTATGAGAACTGTGGATTACCGTAATGACTGGGACGTATTTCAGCCCGTAATTCCCGCAGTACGCCACAAATTACGGGCTGAAATACGTCCCAAAATAAGCCAAGTGAACAGAGCCTAAGAAAAAAAACAAATGTTCAAATTGTGTGAATTAAAAAATGAAAATAAAAAAGTTGTGAAGTTGCCTCCAATTTAAAATATATGTTGAGATAGGTGTTTACATGAAGAAAATATTTTGTCTTGTTGAGTATCTTTTTGTTATCGAAAGAAGCCATACCTAAAACATGCTGCATTTTCAAAGAAACACCAGTGACCCTAAAGAACACATGACCTTTATCTTAACTGTAAAAATGCAGCAGCTAACATTGGTGAATGTTGTCCGATGCTCTAGCCAAAGGCAACTTTCACACTTTTTTTAGCATCTATAAAAGCTGGTAAAACGTCTGGTAATTTCTTCCAAGCGGGTCAGGTGGGTTTTTTGAAAAATATGTTCCATTTGTATAATACATTGTTATAAAAAAAAAAAAAAAGCTTGTATCCAATAATTGCCTCACTTGCAATGCTGATAGGTCAGGGGCCTAGTGAAAACCTCCAAGTCTCCGGTGGTACTACATTTTATACACCCTGGCATGGTATAATAGATCAGTACAATGACAATATACTGTAGCATATAAAATATTGCAGTATATTGTACAAGTGATTGCATGTTCAACTGCACTTTTACCATCATATAAAAACAGAAAATTGGAAATAAATGTGTGGCACCTCTGTCTATTTAAAAAGTGAGAACAATTACATATCATGTTATTTATCCTGACCGTTGTTAGGGGGAAAAAAAGGAACAAAACTACAGCTCGCATGCATAAAACAAAACTGGTGCATAGAATATAACATGCAAAGCTATTTTTATTATTTAAAGAGGTTGTCCCAATATTTAAAAAAATAAAAAAGGAGTTTTTTCACTACAAGGATTGCTTTTTATGTTAAAGATCTTGCAAAAAACAAGTCACTTTACAATGTGTCTATTAACAGTGTCCGACCTATTCTGAGATTTCCCCTCTTGTATGGACTGCATCTGCTCCTCAGGTCGCTATAGCTACAGACCTGTTTGATCTATCCTGATAGACTGACAGCACTAGTTGCTATAGCTACAGACCTGGCTACGGCAGCCTAGTGGAAGCCAGTAAAAATGCCCATGAATTCAAAAAGAAACCAAGAAAACAGGATGGGGTAAATGAATCAATGTGTGAGAAAACCCCCTTTAAGAATGTGCCATAAAAGAAAATAAAACAAAAAGGTTTTCCAGCACCAGCTGTCACGTGCCATTGGTTGAAATCACTGTTCCAAATAAAGGGGCCCGAGGAACAACATTTTAAAAAGCAATCATGACTGTAACATTTTACTGACATTTACTGAAAAAAAAAAACCCCAAAAAAAGGGCTTATAAGTTTTTCCTGTTCAGAAACTCAAATTACTTTTTAGGTTTTGAATATTTGATATTGTCAAAAAAAATTTCACCTTTAAAAACAAAAATCTTGTCCCCAGATTTTCCAACCATCAATAGTATGTTCTATGGAAATGAAAAAGCTATAGCTCTTGGTGGACAGGAATAAAAGAACAACATAGGTAGTAATGTCATAATTTTACTTTTAAAGGGACTTGGTTATTACAATTTTGTTTTTACATATTCTATAGCCAGCAGCAGCACCAGTGCCCCCAGTGCCCCCCCCTTTACCCCACAAGGCAAACTAAACACTTAATTTATTAAGGGATGTTCCCCGGGTCTTTTTGGGGCGTATTTTGGCACGTAATTGTGCTGCAATACACCCGAAGTACACCCCGGAAATACGGTAATTCACAGATCTCATTGAGAGCTATGATACCTGCCGTTTTCTCAGACGCGTATTATGCGCCAGGAAAAAGAAGTGACATGTCACTGGGGAAGTTGAAGGTCTAAGGGAGCCGGCACAGAGTGTTTTAGAAGTATGTGCCGCTATAGGCTTGAAGACGACGAGTGAACATACTCTGAATCGACCAGGCCTAGCTGGTACCCCCAAACAGTTCTATGCAATAATGGAACAGTCTACATCCCTAGTCCCTATAAGACTGTGCTCAGATCAACGCTATGAGTGGGAAATCCGTTACTTAAAGAGAACTTGTCACATAGTTTTTGCCTCCCTGGCTGAGGACAGAACAAGCTAGTGTCAGACCTGCTGTTTCCAGTGCTGTGTCCCTTATTCTGTAAGATGATGTAGTGTTCATGTATTTAATGCTCAAATCTGCAGTTTTCAGCCAGAAGTCATTCGAAGAGTCCTTCAGATTGTGTTTTTTTTTTTTTTTTTTTCCAAACCCGGCCAATTGGAGGCTAGCCCCGCCCACCTCAACTGACAAACCTATTACTTTGAATAGGTAAAAACATGTGAATAACTGTCAGTGGGCGGAGCTAGCCTTTTGTGGGTGGAGCTAACCCTCTCAATGAATAAGATTTGAGGGGTAAATGCTCTAAAACTGCTGCATCTTACAGAATAAGGGACACAGCCCGGGAAAACAGCAGGTCTGACACTAGCTTGTTGCTGCCTCAGCAAGGGGGCACAACCTATGTGACAGGTTCCCTTTAAAGATATGTTCACACAGCGTCTTGTGGTGCGTACCTGTGCGCTGATCAGCATGCTCTTCTAAAGCACATTCACTTTCATTATCCCGGCAGGTAATCATCGCTGTCTATAATTGTATGCTCACATGGGGTAATTTCGGCACGCATTTCGCATCGCATTTGCGCTCTAATATGAGCGAGATGAGCCGAAGTTACGGTAATCCATAGTTCTCATACAAAACTATGAATTACACCTCCTGTCCCCGCTCGTACAGTACGATCGGAGAGATAAGTGACATGTCAATTACTTGCAGCGAATATGCGCTGAGAGTAATGACTGTCAATGGGGCCAGCGGGCTGACACCTTCCACCCCCCGCCCGTGGGAGCGCAACTCCCAAATCGCCCAGCGTAATTGCGGCTGTACTGTACGCGCCGCAATTACCTAAAATTGCCTAAAAGCTTTGATTACTGTAATTACAGGACGTATTTCGCGAAGCATTGCAGCACAATGATTCCCCCAAAATACGTTGTGAACTAAGCTGTGTGAACATCCCCTAATACTTTTATCGCAATCATTGTTTTTTTTTAATTACAAGAATAGTTCTGGTATATGCTGCACCTTCAGTATGTCCTCCGACAGACGCTTATCTCCCCCAGAAATGGAGAATCGGGCAAGTCACAATTCAACATCGACGGCACAGCTAGAAGGTCGAAGTTTTTGAGCACAGATTGCTTGTGTGGACAGCATTTGTCTGCTTCCATAGTAATTTACGTACGCCTCAGATCATTGGTGAACAGGCCAAACAGTGTAATTTCCACAGATCCTCTGTATTGGAATGTAGAGGAACACTGCATGTATCGTTTTCGATGGGAATATATGATATACAGTATCTTGCACTGTAAACTGCGACGCGTTTTTTTTTTTTCCAAAGCAGATTTCAAATTCACGAGATGTGTGTGTATATATATATATATATATATATATATATATATGAAAAAAAAAATCTAAGGTAATGCAAAGTGGAACACAGGTCTGAAATTCAAAGGTATGCCTCAGATTTCTACTATGTAATTCCATGGCCTCTATTTGAGTTAAAAAACATATGCTGTGTTAACCTTGCTTTAGAGGCCAGTTAACCAACTACTCTATTGAAATGTTTCTTCTTAACAGCCAGGCCATATGCATTTGCTTATGAAGGTTTAAAATTTGCCCCTACACAGAGATGAGTATATTTACATACACGTATGTATACACAAACCTGCAATCTATAACATTGCAAATTTAGCAAATGATGATCACACTGGTTGTGGATATGACTGTGCAGCACATGAGAGGCAAAACTATAGGAGCTGTACCAGGCCCTGAAAGGGGAGTTCTCACCATGTGGGTTCACAGCAAGCTTATAAGGAATCTGTCACATTGAACATGTTATCTGATCTGCGGGCAGCATGTTATAGAGCAGGAGGAGCTGAACAGATTGATCCAGCAGAACCTGTAATATATTCAAATAACTTGCTGCTTTTTCTTAGTTAAAGGGGTTGTCTCATCTCAAAGTTTCATAGGATGCATGAATTAAATAATGCTGCTTTGCTCTGTCACTTCCTGGTCAAGCTGTCTGTAATTAGCACATGAGCTCCATGTATTCAGACCTCTGCTAATTAGATAAATCTCATGCTGTCAGGACCTGGGAAGCTTCTGAAGTAAAGTAAACAGCAGTAATTACTGACTTTTGTCTGAAAGATCAGATAACAAACAAGCTCTCACTGTCCAGAGTTCTGCGCTGCACAACCTGTGTGATAACTGACATCACTCCCTGCTATCAAATAGAACAAACAGAAGGAGGGGAGAAGTACATAGGTCTGTCACTTGGGGAACCAGCGAGAGCACAGAAGGTGATAAAATCACATCTAGCTCCTTAAAGGGGTTGTCTCACTACAAGGATTGTGTTTTATGTTAAAGATCTTGCAAAAACAAGTCACTTTGCAATATAGTCCATTAACATTTTCCTACCCATCCTAGATATCCCCCCTTTAAG
>JAODAL010059554.1:0-21414 GCA_025379985.1 Phyllomedusa bahiana
TAGGATTACTATGCTTTTAAACAATTTGGGACAGCCCATATGATGATGTTATGTCTTTGGAAGCTTCTAATAGGTTTATTGGCAACATTTGAGTTAATTAGAGACACACCTGTGGCTGTACCTTCAGGTATCTGGAAATTGCACACCAGGAACACACTGCTTCGGTGTGTAAAATCATGGGAAAGTCTAACAAAATCAGCCAAGGATTTCAGGAAGAGAATTGTGGACTTGCACAAGTCTGGATCATCCTTGGGTGCAATTTCCAGATACCTAAAGGTGCCTCGTTCATCTGTACAAACGATTATATGCAACTACAAACAAGACGGAAATGTCCAGCCATCATACCGCTCAGGAAGGAGACGGGTTCTGTGTCTCATCTCTTCTTTGAGAATTTCACAGCACATCAATAAAGTTGCTTTAGTGTTGAATATTTAATTAAACAGATATAGTAGACATTTCTCCAGTATGATATGCATTGGGCATATCAAAGAAAATTTTGCATTCCAGATTATAGAAGAGAACATTTTCGGCTCAATCTTCATCAGTAAAACATCTGGAAAGTGTATAGAGAAAGAAAGAGGTATATGGAGAAACTTTCAGTTTTACTGATGAAGGCTTGGTTGAGCCGAAAACGTTCACTTTTATAATCTGTAATGCACAATTTTCTTTCATATACTCAATGCATTTCATGCTGGAGAAATGTATACTATATCTGTTTCATTAATTCTTCAACACTAAAGCAACTTTATTGGTGTGCCGTGAATTTCTCATAAAAATGTGTTTAGGACTGGTGATCCCTTCACGTGCACCCAGAGACCAATAATCACAACAAGTGAGTGTGACATCTCTTTTGTTTCGGGTTCTGTGTCTCAGAGATGAATGTGCTTTGGTCCAACATGTGCATATCAGCCCAAGAACAAAAGCAAAAGACCTTGTGAAGATGCTGGCAGAAGGTGGTAAGATTGTGTTATCATCCACCGTGAAACGAGTACTGTATCAACATGGGCTGAAAGGCCACTCTGCCAGGAAGAAGCCAGTACTCTAAATGAAACATATAAAAGCCAAAATAATGTTTGCAAATGCACACAGGAACAAAGACCTACATTCTTGGAGACATTTCTTGTGGTCTGACGAAACTAAAATTTAACTGTTTGGCCATAATGACCATCATTATGTTTGGAGGTAAAAGGGAGAAGCTTGAAAGCCAAAGACCATTGTCCCAACTGTGAAACACAGAGATGGCAGGATCATGTTGTGGGGTTGGTTTGCTGCAGGAGGGACTGATGCACTTCGCAAAATAGATGGTATCATGAGGAAAGATGATTATGTGGCAATACTAAAGCAAGATCTCAAGACATTTTCCAGGAAGTTAAAACTTGGGTGGAAATGGGCTTCCAAATGGACAATGACCCTAAGCAAACTGCCACACTGGTTACAAAGTGGCTTAAGGATAACCAAGTCAATATTTTGGAGTGCCCATCACAAAACCCTGATCTCAATCCTATTAAAAATGTATGGGCAAAGCTGAAAAGGCAGGTTCGAGCAAGGCGACCTACAAACATTGCTCAGTTACATCAGTTTTGTCAGGAGGAATAAGCCAAAATTCCTACCAGCTATTGAGAGAAGCTTGTGCAACCACCTACAGTCCCTGACAGAAGTTCTGTCACTTTTCCATGTTGTGGAAACCAAAGCTTATAACCTGACTTAAAATTCATCCATTGGTTTTAAGAATGTCTCATATGCAAGCTGAAACCCTCCCAAATAAGGTTTTGTTAACAAAAATAAATTTGCTTCACTGCTGAAATATTAATCATTTAAGGAACACAGAAAAGTCAGATTTTGGCAAGACAAAAGTTTTGTTGCCTCGTCATATAATGCACCTAATCCTAGTTTACAGCCTCACCTGGGCTCACTAATTGATCAGTTAATTAGTGGGTGTGTATAAAAAGAACTCCAGCACCCCAGACCTTCACTTGAACTGCAACTTGACCTCTGACAACATGCCAAAAATCCACCTTGCGACCAAAGCCTTGATTATCAGAAGGCTGAAGACCAGATCCACTGCAGAGCTGGCTGGCACCTTTAATGTGTCTCAGCATCAAGTACAAAGAATTTAAAAAAAATTTGAAGAGACTGGAGATGTTTTTGACAAGCCTGGGTCCGGCAGACCCCGCAAGACAACTGCTCAATAGGAACGTTTGTTGGTTCGAAAATCAAAAGCCAGCCTCTCTTCCACTTCAGCACAGCTCCAACAGGCATGGTCACCTCAAGTCCCTGTGTCAACTAGAACAGTTTGTAGGATTCTGTCTCGAAATAGCCTCCATGGTCAAATCAGTGCCCAGAAGCCAGCACTTAACAAAAGGCAAATAAAAAACCATGTGGCATTTGCCAAGGCCCACAGCCTGCTAAACGGATGGACGCTGGAAAAGTGGCAGAAGGTGGATTTCTCAGATGAATCTTCAATTGAATTACACCACAGCCGCCGCAAATACTGGATCCAAGATACACCCAGAAAACAGTTAAGTTTGGTGGTGGAAAGATCATGGTCTGGGGTTACATTCAGTATGGGGGTGTGCAAAACATTTGCAAGGTGGAAGGCAATATCAATAGCCTAAAATATCAAGAAATATTAGCTACCTTTTACATTCCCTTTCATAAAACTGGTCAAATTTTGCAGAATGATGGTGTTCCTTATAATACATCAATCTCTACATTAAAATTACTCAATTCAAAGAATATAAAGTTGCTCTAGTACTGGCCAGCCCATTCAACAGACAAGAACATCATTGCGCATTTTTGGGGTAGAATAGAAGAGGAAGCTTGGAAGACAAAAATAAAGAATCTTGACGAACTCTGGGAGGCATGTAAGACTGCATTCTTTGCTATTCCAATAAATTGTATGAATCATTGTCGAAACGCATGGATGCAGTCCTTCGAGTTCATGGATGTCACACAAAACATTAAATATGGCTATACTATCACCACTACTTCATTCACCATTGTTATGAATCATATCTTTGTATTTGAAGTGAATTATTTGTTTGATTTTCACATTACTTTCTGTGGGCGACAAAACTTTTGTCTTGCCAAAATCTGACCTTTCTGCGTTCCTTAAATGATCAATATTTCAGCAGTGAAGCAAATTTATTTCATTAACAAAACCTCATTTGGGAGGGTTTCAGCTTGCATATGAGTCATTCCTAAAACCAATGGAAAAATTTTAAGTCAAGTTATATGCTTTGGTTTCCACAACATCGATAAGTGACAGAACTTCTGTCAGGGACTGTATAGTGGTCAATATCAAGATAGTACAGTATTTTGGAATGTTTTGTCCCCTGATGAACCAGAGGAACAGCTTGGGGAAACGTGTCGGGACTTTTGAGTTGGTGACTATATAGCAACTTTATTTGTTACCAAACTCTTTCTTGGACTTTTTAAACCACTGATATACATGTTTTTGTAGACTATAACATAGTGTTTTTTTAGTGTATTTTTGGATAGGGAAAGCCGTTGAGAGGCTGGGTCGTTCCTTTTGGAGCGGGTGCTCTGCCTGGTTAGGGTAATAGGTTTGATGATTATCATTAGGAGTCCTGTGACTACATAAGGATTGAAATCATGACTGTATCCTCAAAACCCGGAGTGTATATTTAACCCTTTGTCTATGTGTGAGCAATTTTGTAAAATTGATGTTTATGTTCACAGCATAGCCATTGGCTTGCCATATCATGATGTATATTTGGGATGGGGCTATTAGTAATTAGTATCGAAGCCTAATTGGTTACATGTAGTTCCTTTTCTTTTTTCCTTTTGCTTTATGGTGTTTTAACGTATGTCAATAAAATTTAGAATTTTTACTGGGAATTTAATATTATTCTGTGAGCCATTTTGGAAAATTCTTGGTACTATATCTTGAGAGAAATTTGGTTAAATTGCTATGGCTGGTTTTCTATCAGGACCAATAAAGAGAGATCAATGGGCAACAGACACAAAAAAAGTTTTTTCAGATAGTGAAGTTCTATCAGATAATACTACTGACATCAAAATATCCTTTAAAGAATTGTTAATAGCATATAAAAACAACATTAGATCCTGGTGGGAGACACAATCTTTAGAAAATTATATGCAGGCAGGTATTATCCAATAAAGGTCTGAGGATAAATGTAACCCAGGAGTTAGGACTTGTTAAACACAGTTCCTCGCTAAATGGGAAAAGGAATTGCATGAAAGTTCTATATGTCTTATGCAATTACTTTTGGAGGAGGAGAGAGTATCTTTGGAGGTCTCGTCTAAAAAACTACAACATCAGTTTGACCAGACATTGAAGTTAAAGGGAGACCCTGATTTTAGTAGGAGAGAACAGATTCTTCAAAATACTATTGAGAAATATCAGGGAACCCTTAAAAATAGAAAACATAAACAATACATAAGGGATTTACAGGAGTTTAAAGAAAAACAAGCCTTTTCCTTTTTGTATGAGAAACCAAAAGATGCATATAAAGATCAAAATATATCCTCATCAGACCCTGATTTCTTGGATATTGAAACTCAGACACAAGTGAGATCTAGAGGAAGCGGTAGGCCAAGAGGAAGGGCAAGATGGAATTCCTCCCAAAAGGAAAGAGATTATGGAAGGCAATATGTAGTCTCGTCCTCCTCTGTTGCATCCTCTTTTTTTTAGAGAATCAGAGAGGGACATCTTACGGCCTGAGAGAGAAGAGACAGATGATGCAGTAGTAGACACATAAAGTTCCAGTCAAATAATTAATCTTTCAGAAAGGCAGCTCACAGATGAGGAAATTATGGTTTTAACTAAGGGATTTAATTTTGTTCCAACGGTAAAGTACAATTCCTTCAGCTGGATAAAGGATATCCATTTGTTTGTCAGACATTTAAAGTGACACACATTTTTTAAGAACAAAGATCAAGTGGACGCCCAAGCTTTGGGTATTGATGAAAGTGATCTATCGGATGTAAGGATGCTGGCAGAACTGTCTGAACCAGAAATAGGGGCCTCAGATTTAAAACCTAAAAGTACTTGTATGCCCCCTTTGATGGCCAGCCCTGAGATTGACATCTTTCTAAAGCTTGTTGTGAATGACTTGGAAGATTTAAATTCCAAATTGAGACCAGTGAGGAATAATCTTACTAAGGACCATATGGAGGCCTTGAGGACCTTAGAGAAAGATGATAACATCATCTTGAAACCAACAGACAAGGGTAGAAATTTGGTGGTATTGGATCACCCTAAATATATGGAGATATGTAAGAGCTTGCTGAGTGATCAGACATGTTACTCTACCCTTAGGAAAGATCCTACAAAAGACTTTTGTCAACAGTTAGAGGCAATCCTTATACAAGCATTGGATAAAGGATTGATCTAAAAAAATGAGAGTCAATTTATGATCCCAAAAAATCCAACAATTCCATGCTTTTATGCATTACCCAAAGTGCATAAAGGTCTGAGGCCACTAAGAGGACGTCCAGTTGTGTCGGGCATGAATTCATTGTCCAAAACTTCAAGTATCTATATTGATAGAGTACTTAAAGATTTTGTATGTACATTACCATCGTTTATAAAGGACACTACTGATTTGTTATGACTAGATATGGGCGAATTTCTCAAAAATTCAGTTCGCCGACTTCGATGAATTTTCCGACAAAATGATTTTCGGTCCGAATTACTTCGGGACGAATCGTGTTAAAAAAACAGCTATTTCCAGGCTGCACAGAGCCGGTAGGGTGCTGTAGAACATTGTGCCATGTTTAAATATGCAGAGGGAGCTTGGTTTGGCCTTCATACAATGCTGTGTTTTAGTATGACACACATATGACTGCCGCTGCTCTTAGAATAGCTTCACTCTAAAATTCCCTGGGCACTTACGGGGACAAACCTGACCAAAACATTGAAGCAGCAATGCAGCCTGATACATTCATGGCAGCACCAGCTGGAAAAAAACAACCTGAGAGCTAAGATCCTACCATAGCGTCAAAGAACACAGAAGTAGGTTACTGGAGCCAGCACAGTCTCAGCACAGTTGGGGAAAACCAAACAGCAGGGGTCATTCCATGAGGCCAGAGCTTTAAACTGTCACAAAATATGGCAGAACCTGTTCTGTTAAACGCTGATACATGTAGAGGCCCCCCCGAATGAGTGGAGAGAGTGTCGGCAGTAATTTTGCGTTGACGTCTCTGATCATTTTGCCCTTCCTTTCATCTGTTAGTGTCCGCTTTCAATCGATCAATAATCCGTCAGTATTGCTAAGGCCAAAAACAAAAAGGAGTTGATACAAAACAGAGATAAACCAGTAAATGGGAAATTTTTGCATGTCTTTTGTGTTCTGTATTCACTCCTGCTTTTGGCTAGACAATCCTGATCCTTCCCATTCCTTCTGACAAGTGAAAAGAAGGGGAAAACCAAACATAGTGGCAACGTCATTGAATGGTGGAGGTTGGAAACAACATTAGGAAACCACAGGATGTTCCAGTGAGACAGTGGTCACATGTCAGCAGCATGAGTAGGCCACAGAGTGGCACAATGACAAATTCTGGAGGTGGCAGCAACATCAGGAGCCCACAAAGTGGCACAATGACAAAGTATGGAGACGACGTCATCAACAGCAGCAGCATGAGGTCAGAGACTGGCACAGTGACAAATTCTGGAGGTGGCACCAACAGGAGTAGGCCACAGAGTGGCACCCTGACAGAGTGTGGAGGTCACGGTAGGAGCCACAGCAGCAGCATGAGGTCAGACAGTGGCACAATGATATTCTTGAGGTAGCAAAAACAGTAGTAGGCCAGCGAGTGGCACAATGACAGAGTGTGGAGGTCACGGCAGGAGCAACAGCAGCAGCATGAGGTCAGACAGTGGCACAATGACAGAGCGTGTAGGTCACGGCAGCAGCCACAGCAGCAGCATGAGGTCAGACAGTGGCACAATGACATTCTGGAGGTGGCAAAAAAAGGAGTAGCCCACAGAGTGGCACAATGACAGAGAGTGGAGGTGACGTCAGCAGCAGCAGCATGAGGTCAGACAGTGGCACAATGACATTCTAGAGGTGGCAAAACAGTAGTAGGCCACAGACAGTGGAGAGTGAGGTTACGGCAGGAGCCACAGCATGGAGTCAGAGAGTGGCACAATGACACAGTGTGGAGGTCACGGCAGCAACATCAGCAGCAACATGAGGGCAGAGAGTGGCACAATGACAGGGTGTGGAGGTGACCGCAGCAGCAACAACAGCAGCAGCAGCATGAGATCAGAGAGTGGCACAATGACACAGTGGGGGAGGTCACGGCACCAGAAACAGCAGCACCCAGCATGAGGTCATAGATTTGGCACAATGAAAAGTGTGGAGGTGGGTGGAATACCCAGTCCCGGGATTTAACTTTGGGGTAACAGAGTGTGTCATAGGGGGGACACACATGTTGGTTCAGGGTTTTCCCAGTTTTCCCCTGTTGTGGGCGACTTGGGGGCCCCCCCCTAGGGTGGGTTGAAGGAAACCTGCCCTCAGTGACTCCAGACTTAGGTTGCTGCTGATGGAGCTGGTACTGCTCCTACCCCCCACCTTCCCAAAGCAGCCGCGGCAGTAGTACGTGAGTGCTGAGGAACCCCCGGTCAGACCTGTCAGACATAGGCAGCGGCCAACTGACTACGGAGGATTTCTCTATAGTATTTCAGTTTTTCCTTCCTCTCAACAGCTGGGAAAAAGGCTCCCATTAGCGAGGGTCCAATAGGCTGGAGAGCCAGAAGTCATCCCTCTGCCGGATGGTGACTATTTGGCTGTCACTAGCCAGGCAAATCAGCATGCTGCGGGCCATCTGCACAAGTGACTCAGAGGGACTCCCTGCCTCCATCTCCACTGTATACTGCCACGGTGCTTGCGGGTAATCTGCCTCGTCTTCCTCATCTCCATCTACCTCCTCCAGCTGCTCCTGCTCCTCCGCTCCTGTCTCCTGGGTAGAAAATTCACTCATTTCTCCAGACAATGCTTCTGCTCCAATGTCTTCCTCCTCCTCCTGCTCCAGTTCAGTCAGCACCGACTCTGTGGCCGCGAGATGTAGTCGCCACATCTCCAGTCCCCTGCCCAGACAGATTTTTCAGCATCTGTTCCAGGACATGAAGCAGTGGGATGACGTTATTCATCCCGTAGTGCTGGCGACTGACAAATAACGTGGCCTCCTCCAATGGCCTCAGTAAATGGCAGGTGTCACGCATGAGCTGCCACTGGCTGACATCAAAGTTACACAGGGGAGTACTCCTGTCCGCCTGGATCATCAAAAATTCGTTAATAGCCTTTCTCTGTTCATATAGTCAGTCCAACATGTGCAGGCTGGAATTCCAACGGGTGGAAATATCGCATATCAGCGTGTGTTGGGGGAGGCGGTTCTGCCGCTGCAACTCGAGGAGGGTGTTCCTGGCTTTGTAGGAATGGATGAAGTGCATGCATAGTTTCCTGGCCATTTTCAGAATCTGCTGAAGATCGGTGGAAGACTTCAGGAACCTTTTAACAACCAGATGGAACACGTGCACCATGCAGGGCGCATGGACCATCCCTTCTCGGTGCAGCGCGGACACCATGTTCCTCCCAGTGTCCGTCCTCATGGTTCCAATTTGCAGATGGCGCGGAGAAAGCCACACGTCGATTTCTTGTTGCATGACGCGGAGCAGTTTCTCCACTGTGTTACTTCATTCGCCGATGCAAGCCAGGTGTAGAACTGTGTGACACCGCTGTGCCCTACACATGTGGTATGATGGAGAAGTACTTGTGGAGGCTGAGTTGGTGGTGGTGGAGGAGGAGGCGGACATTGGCGCAGGACCAGCAGTTTGACAACGTGGAGGAGAAAGCGCCGTCTCCTGTCCAAGTTGTTGGTGTGGCTGTGCAGAAAGCACATTCACCCAGTGGGCCGTAAAGGACATGTACTGGCTCTGACCATAGTTACAGCTCCACCGTGCTGCCGTGCACCTTGGAACAAACTGATAAGCTCAAGGACTGGCCCACCTTCTATTCTACATATTTGTGAAGGGCTGGTACTGCCTTTTTGGAAAAAAAAAATTCCGGCTTGGAACTCTCCACCTCGGCTCGGCACAGGCCATTAATTCTCTGAACGGTGCAGAGTCCACCATTTGGAAAGGGAGGGTTTGCAGTACCAACAACTTGGACAGGAGCATGGTCAGCTTTTGCACCTTAGGATGGTTGGACGCATACTGTTGTCTCTTTGCAATCACCTCGTTGAACGACTGCTGGCACCATGAGTAGCGAGTAGTAGGAGCATCTGGACCGGGAGATGATGGCAAAGAGAAACAGCTCCCTTCTGCAGAGGTGGTGGAGCATTGACTGACTGCAATGGCATGTGTGCCACTGGGCACTGCTGCTGCTGCGGCGGCAGGATGGACCACCACATCTGAGCGTTTCTCCCAGGCCACCGGATGGTGACGCTGCATGTGTTGACGCAGGGCCATGGTGCCAACGTTAGCTCCCTGGCCACGCTTCTTCCCTTTCTGCCCACAGATTCTACATATACCCATATTCGGCTCCTCCGGTGTCTTAGTAACGAACTGCCACACCGCCGGGTAGCTGATTTTACCGCCAATGCTCAGCACTGAGTGACTACTACCGCCGCTGCCTCATTGAGCCCCTGTGCCGCTACTTCTTGGACCTGCGAAGCGGGTTTTCTACCTCGTGGCTGCTTGGCTCCTGACCTCGCACTGCTGCTACCCTGCTGACTCACGGCCGCACAACCCACTTGTTGGCTGCGCCGCTGCCTGAGGCAACAGCTGACGCCCTCTTCTCCTGACAATGATGAAGCCCTTGCTTCTCCCGGCTCCCAAGTGCGGTCGGCTACATCCGCATCGATTCTTGTTTGCTCTTCACGGCTGTCCTCGTCCCCGGTCTTGATCGGCGGAGGCTGTCGCCTCACAACATCACCTCCCATACCACTCTCCACATCTATACCTTGCCGCCTACTGCAAGAAGCAGGGGAATATTGGCCCCTTTTCATCGCTGCCAAGTAGCTGCTGACTGTCCTCCTCACAGTGTTCATCCTCGCTGCATAGTGGCGCTGAGCCCAGACCACATAGTAGATCTTTGGCTGAGGGAACCGGATGGGACAGAGGCGGGTTGAGGACAGGTGAGGGCCACTGACCCATGCCAACTAAGGGTTGTGTCTGACGTTTCCACCAACTCTTGGCTGGGGTTGTAAGATCTCATCTGGGAGGAAGTGGATGACCTAGTCAACCAATCAAGATTCCTTGGGTTGTTGGTCAACACACGGCCACTAGATGACAGTGACACCTGCTGCGACGTCCCCTTACTGTGCTGCGACCTGTACCTGCTCCAGGAATGTTTGTGCCACTGCCGCTCTCTGTCTTACATACTGTTTGTTCTAAAATGAACAGACTGTTTAATGAAGATATCGATATATGATAAATACACACTCTGTATTTGACTCCAAATGAACCCACTAACAAGCTTGGGTAACCCTTGGATATAAATTGCGCTCCAAAACTGGGCAGGAAAAATGTACTTGTATGTGCCCTTTAAAAACTCTGTGTATTTTACTGAATAGAAAAAGCACAAACAGGCTTAATTAACCTTCGGATATGAATTATCTACAGCAAAATTTCTTTTTGGCTTGAATAACACGTTTTTTTTATTTGATTACAACAGCCAGAAAAACCCCTTAATTAACCCTTGGATCAAAAATTGCGCAAAAGAAATGGTTCCCCAAAAAAATGAATAGCTATGTGTGTTTAAAACGACGAGTAATTTACGACCCCAACAGCAGAAAAACCTTAAAAAAACCTTCGGATTGAATTATGTACAGGAAAAATTTTTTTTTGGCTTGAAATCACCGTTTCCCTTTTTCGACTACACACAGAAGACCTTAATTAAACCCTTGGATCTAAAAATTTCGCAAAAGAAAGGGGCCCCCAAAAATTACCACTATTAGCGTGTTAAAACGATTTTATTTTTCTGACCACAAAAAGCAGAGAAAAACTTAAAACCTTTCAATGAAATTTTTGTACAGGCAAAAATTTCTTCTTTGTGTTTAAAAAAACCCTTTTTTTTACGCACAAAGACGTTTAAGTAGCCCTTTGGTATAAATGCGCAAAAGACTAAGCACCCCAAAAAGAAAATGGTATTTGGATTGTAAAAACGCTGTTTCTTTAATAATACAAGAGCAACAACAGGCTTTAAAAACCCTTGGATATTCAATGTGCTCCAAACAGATAGCTTAAAAATTTTATGCGCGAAAAAGGGGCGCACACTGACTTCAATTTTCCCAATACCCCCCAAAAATTTAAAATTAGAACATAAGAGAGCGTGTCTGAGAAAAAGCTTGACACCCCCCCCCAAACTTGCGGGATAAAAGGACTTTCTTTTCTGTGAGATCTCTAATGCGGAGGCAGCAGCAAAAACCGACACAGAGAGAGCAGTTGAACTGCCCCCGTGAAATTTGGGTTTTAAAATGCGAGACGCACAAAACCCCGCCGGGCCCTTTAAGGGTTTATCTCGCACTTCATTTTAGGCTATCCTTTTTTCCTCCCAGATTCTTTGCCCCGTAACGCCATTCCGACCATTTTATCAATTAAAACCGCTTTTCGTTACCGCGAAAACACCCCAAATTCGACTTCTTCAGAATCGAAGTTTTCCTGAAATTCTAAAAAGAATTCCACTTTGTTAGAATCATTCGCCACCTAGTTGCAGATTGGAATGTATGGTTGTGGAAGGGGAATAAAAATTACTCAATTGACAGGCAGCCTTTTAAAAGTAAGCTTCCACATAATGTGGATTGCGGGCTAGATTTTTTTCCTTTCAACAAAGGAAATACAATTTAAGGGAAAATAATAAAATTTGTTTTCATTTATCCCAATTCATTCTTAACCACAATTACTTTTCTTTAAGGGGAAAAAACCCGTCCCCAACTCAGGGGGCGGTATGGGGAGCCCCTTTGCTCCCCTCATAAAACAAATTTTTTTCCTGGGCCCGGTGGGGGGGCAATATCGAATTTTCCAAAGACAAAAACCCAAACCCCCTTACTGATAAAATCCTATTTTGGGGTAGGTATATTGATGATATTCTAGTATTGTGGAATGGGTCTGTTGAATCTTTCAATGAGTTTATCAATAAACTGAATGTGAATGAAATTGGGATGAAATTCACTTCAGTAATTGAGGAGCAGGCTTTGGCATTCCTTGATCTATATATTTTGAAGGATAAAGAGGGAAACATCCATACCAAGACCTTCAGAAAATCTACAGCCACTAACAGTTTGCTCCGGTGGGAGAGTTATCACCCTGATTGTGTCAAAAAAGGTACTCCTAAAGGACAGTTCCTTCATATCCGAAGGAACTGTTCTCGGAAAGGAGATTACCAGCTTCAGGCCAAAGACCTTAAAGAACGATTGAGTGGTAGAGATTATCCCAACAGGGTGATTGAAGATGCTTTTGTATATGCTTTGGAAGAAGATCGATCTAAGTTACCTAATACCAGAAGAGAACAACCTCCACTGGAACAAACAATAAGGATTGTGGCCAATTTTGATCAGGGAGATAAGGCAATAAGAGAAAGTATTATGAGACACTGGAATATCTTGATGGCTGACTCAGATCTGAAGGATGTTTTGACAGGGACCCCACAGATTTCATATAGAAGGGGTAGATCATTGCGCGATAGAATTGTACATAGTCTATAGAGCTCTAAAAAAAGAGAGGGCACATGGCTTCATAGACAACCTTGAGGAACGTTTCGTTGTGGAGATGACTATGTGGCCTGTCCATATATTGATCAAGGAAAGACCTTTAAAAGTTATCACACTGGTCATAGTTATTATAAGAGAGATTTTTCTAATTGCAAGACAGAGGGTGTCATATATTTATGTACCTGTAACTGCCCCCTAGGATATGTGGGGAAAACAAAAAGACAATTCAGGAGGAGGGTGGGAGAGCATTTAGGGGACATTGACATAAAAGGGATACATTGTTTTCCCGACACGTGTGTATGTACCATGACAATGATCCAACTGTTTTGAAATTTACCATCATTAAGGTGATCAGAAAGTCACCCAGGGGAGGTGAGTGGGAGTCTTTTAAGAAAAGAAACAGAATGGATATATAGATTACAAACTATGACCCTGGGAGCTTTAAATGAGTGCCTAAATTTTGGCTGTTTTTTATAAAATCAAATTGTTGCTAATGGATTATGTATCCTTTTTGTTGGATTAGTAATAGAAAATACAGTAGAGGATATCTTACTGAAATATTGGTGAAACCTCTAAATTATTTCAAAATATCATCTTGATATATTTTTAGAACTTTCTCCTCCTTTTGATGTATCTATTTTTATGTATCCATTGATTTGACTTATGTGCACGAATATTGTTTTAAATTGTATTAAACAACTGGCTATGAGTGGTTAATAAGAGAACATAAATGTTGTTACCTAAGAAAGGTTGCTTATCAAACAACAAGAGACTAGATACATTGGCTTAATGTTCTCTCTATTGAAGTAATGTAGATATGATGTAGCCCTATTGCGCATGCATTAGCGTATCATTGGGAGAGCTTCCTGTTATTGGAACGCATCTGATGCGCTCTGCCTGGTGTGGATGCGCCGGATGTCTGGCGTCCTGCTTCCAGATGTGCGGGGTGCTTGGAGTCTGCATGTGTGGCTCGGCGTTGGCGTGGTTGAAGTGCGCAGTTGCGTACTTTCGCTTTTAACAGGACACCACAGCGGCTGTATGTAAGTAATTTAATGTGGAAACTACTATTGGTTATCTATTAACTATGGGGAGGAGTGTGGGTTCTTTATATGGAGGATATGTTCAATAATCCATATGGCTTCATCAGACCAGGATCCTACAGTGTCCAAAATCAATTTAAGAGTGACCAACTATATGGGGTTTAATAACAAGTTTTGTCCCCGTTTTTGGGAATGCTTGTCCCCTGATGAACCAAGGGAACAGCTTTTGGGGGAAAAATCTTGGGACTTTTGAGTTGGTGACTATATAGCAACTTTATTTGTTACCAAACTCTTTCTTGGACTTTTTTAACCACTGATATACATGTTTTTGTAGACTATAACATAGTGTTTTTTAGTGTATTTTTGGATAGGGCAAGCCGTCGACAGGCAGGGTCGTTCCTTTTGGAGTGGGTGCTCTGCCTGGATAGGGTCAAAGGTTAGATAATTATCATTAGGAGTCCTGTGACTACATAAGGATTGAAATCATGACTGTATCCTCAAAACTGTGAGTGTATATTTAACCCTTTTTATTTGTGTGAGCAATTTTGTAAAATTGATGTTTATGTTCACTGTATAGGATTGGCTTGCCATATCATGATGGATATTTTGGGATGGGGCTATTAGTAATTAGTATTGATGCCAAATTAGTTACATGTAGTTCCTTTTCTTTTTTTCCTTTTTATTTATGGTGTTTTAACGTATATCAATAAAATTTAGAATTTTTACTGGGAATTTAATATTATCCTGTGAGCCTTTGTGGAAGGATATCCAAAACGTTTGACCCAACTCATACAGTTTAAGAGCAATGCTACCAAATACTAATGAAATGTATGTAGAGCTTTTGACTTTGCAGAAAGCAATAAAAATGTCTGAAAAATTATCTTTACTTCATTATTCTGGCATTTGGCAAATATAAATAATTATGGTTCCTAATTAACCTAATACGGGTGAGATTTATTCTGATTTCATGTCAGATAGTGAGAAAAACATGTATATGTATCTTTTTATACAGTGTATGTAAACCTCTGGTGGGCATGTAGGTATATAGATATTATAAAGTATTAATAAAAAATGTTTATGTACTCTAAAGGGGTGCCATTAAAAAAAACATGTAAGAAACAAGTTTTCATATGGCTGTTGAAAAAAAAAACATTGCCATTTCATATAGTGCTTTGGTTGGTTTCTACGGGCAACAAGGAAAGTCTTACACCTAAACAGTTTTCATACATGTCTACCTATGGCTCTTGAAATGGAACAGTGCATGAAAAAAATGCTTAGTCACTACGGTATAAATATGCTGATCACCAATAGGTAAATATATGTACTGAGATTTAGAAATCTGTATCAGAAAAATTAATAAAATATACATTACAAAATATATCAGTAATAAACATTGACTCTAAAAGAACATTAAGGAAATGGTGAACATTTACTTTTAGGAGTTGTTCCCATCTCAGACATAGATGATAGGATATGCCATAGATCAGAGCTAACTTAACAGCAATATGGGCCCCTGGGCAGAGCTGTGTACTGGGCCCACAAACTAACACAACCACTCATAGGAATAAATATATACATTATCAATAACAAATTTATAACCCATAATACCAGCATATAGAGACCACAGAATGGTCAGACACCAACCAGGTCACCACCACATGACAGTTAATACAGCACTGATCTAAAATAGAAGTTAAATAGCCCCTGACATTCAGGGCCTCACAGGACACGTCTTATCTGATGAGTCGTTCGCGGAGTCATTCTTTTTTCCCTTTTCTTCTCCATCCAACCCAGAATGCAATGATGACTTCTCCCGGCCATAACTGGTCCCTGCAGAATGCAAAAACATCTTAGACTTCTCACTTTATCGGCACTTTCCTACCAATTCCTACCTCTGGTATGGGCGCCCCAATTAAGTAAGTTGGTATTAATGTTGCCCACCAATAAGTAGGTAGTTATATAGACCCCCATTAGGTAGGTATATAGGCCCACTGTTGGAAGGTAAAGTAGCCACTGTAAGAAGATAGGTATATATATGCTCAGTGTAGGTAGATATACAGCCCCCTGTAGACAGGTATACATTCCTCTGTTGATAGGTAGGTATATATTCCCCCTGTAGGTAGATACACAGCCCCCTGAAGGTAGCTAAGGTAGGTATACAGCCCCGTATATCAGGGGCGTTGCTAGGCAGGTTTATTCGGGGCACAAGCCCCGAACAAAAGCGGCCCTGTGCCCCGAGTTCAAACCCCCGGCTTGCGGACCTGCAGCACCGATGTTCTATTGAGCTGTGTGTCCGTGCTCTGGACGCGCACACAGCTCAGGATGGTTGCTAGGTGCAGGGAGGGAGGGAGGAGACTGCGTGAGATGACGTGACTGAGGAAGGAGGAGGGGGTGCAGGCTGCTCACACTGCCTGAGTCAGGAAGATCCGGGACACAGCACACTCACCGGCAGTGAGAGGCTCCGCCCTCTGCTCTGATCTCTGCTCCGCTCCCTGCTGTGATCTCTGCTCCGGAGCATCTCCTGCAGCTGCAGTGCCCTGTCCTCATGCTTCAGCAGCTCCCACAGGTACCAACATCCTGCAGGTCTCTAGTGAGTGAGGAGCATCCCTGCAGAGACCAGGACTACTGAGTGTAATAGGAGGGAAACAGCAATAACTTCATGAATGTAAACTGTACTGAGAGTGTGTGTGTCTGAGTTTGTGTGTGTGTGTCTGAGTGTGTGTGTGTGTCTGAGTGTGTGTCTGAGTGTACCCGATGTGTGTGTGTGTGTGTCTGAGTGTGTGTGTGTCTGATTGTGTGTGTCTGTGTCTGTGTGTCTGTGTCTGAGAGTCTGAGTGTGTGTGTCTGAGTGTCTGAGTGTGTGTGTGTGTCTGAGTGTGTGTGTGTGTCTGAGTGTGTGTGTGTGGAGTTGTGTTATGTGGTGTCTGGTGTGTGTGTGTCTGAGTGTGTGTGTGTGTCTGAGTGTGTGTGTATGTGTCTGAGTGTGTGTCTGTGTCTGAGTGTGTGTGTGTCTGAGTGTGTGTGTGTGTGTCTGAGTGTGTGTGTCTGTGTCTGAGTGTGTGTCTGAGTGTGTGTGTGTCTGAGTGTGTGTGTGTGTGTGTGTGTGTGTGTGTGTGTCTGTGTCTGAGTGTGTGTGTGTGTCTGAGTGTGTGTGTGTGTGTCTGAGTGTGTGTGTCTGTGTCTGAGTGTGTGTGTGTCTGAGTGTGTGTGTCTGAGTGTGAGTCTGTGTCTGAGTGTGTTTTTGTGTGTGTGTGTGTCTGAGTGGGGTGTGTGGTCTGATGTGGTGTGTGTGTATTTGTCTGAGTGTGTGTGTGTGTCTGAGTGTGTGTCTGTGTCTGAGTGTGTGTGTGTGTGTCTGAGTGTGTGTCTGAGTGTGTGTGTGTGTCTGAGTGTGTGTGTGTCTGAGTGTGTGTCTGAGTGTGTGTGTGTGTCTGAGTGTGTGTGCCTGTGTCTGAGTGTGCGTCTGAGTGTGCATGTGTGTGTGTGTCTGAGTGTGTGTGTGTGTGTGTCTGAGTGTGTGTCTGAGTGTGTGTGTGTGTGTCTGAGTGTGTGTGTCTGAGTGTGTGTCTGAGTGTGTGTGTGTGTGTCTGAGTGTGTGTGTGTCTGAGTGTGAGTGTGTGTCTGAGCGTCTGAGTGTGTGTGTCTGAGCGTCTGAGTGTGTGTGTCTGAGTGTGTGTGTGTGTGTGTGAGTGTGTGTCTGAGTGTGTGTGTGTCTGAGTGTGTGTCTGTGTCTGAGTGTGTGTCTGTGTCTGAGTGTGTGTGTGTCTGAGTGTGTGTCTGAGTGTGTGTGTGTGTCTGAGTGTGTGTGTGTGTGTGTCTGAGTGTGTGTGTCTGTGTCTGAGTGTGTGTGTCTGAGTGTGTGTGTGTGTCTGAGTGTGTGTGTGTGTGTGTGTGTGTCTGAGTGTGTGTCTGTGTCTGAGTGTGTGTGTGTGTCTGAGTGTGTGTGTGTGTCTGAGTGTGTGTGTCTGTCTGAGTGTGTGTGTGTCTGAGTGTGTGTGTGTCTGAGTGTGTGTGTCTGTGTCTGAGTGTGTGTGTGTGTGTCTGAGTGTGTGTGTCTGTGTCTGAGTGTGTGTGTGTCTGAGTGTGTGTGTGTGTGTCTGAGTGTGTGTGTCTGAGTGTGTGTGTGTGTGTCTGAGTGTGTGTGTGTGTCTGAGTGTGTGTGTCTGTGTCTGAGTGTGTGTGTGTGTGTGTGTTTCTGAGTATGTGTCTGAGTGTGTGTCTGAGTGTGTGTGTGTGTGTGTCTGAGTGTGTGTCTGAGTGTGTGTGTGTGTCTGAGTGTGTGTGTCTGAGTGTGTGTCTGAGTGTGTGTGTGTCTGAGTGTGTGTGCCTGTGTCTGAGTGTGCATCTGAGTGTGCGTGTGTGTGTGTCTGAGTGTGTGTGTGTGTGTCTGAGTGTGTGTCTGAGTGT
Source organism: Phyllomedusa bahiana (assembly GCA_025379985.1). Taxonomy (NCBI): domain Eukaryota; kingdom Metazoa; phylum Chordata; class Amphibia; order Anura; family Hylidae; genus Phyllomedusa; species Phyllomedusa bahiana. Next base: position 18,147 of record JAODAL010059554.1, read on the forward strand.
GTGTGTGTGTGTCTGAGTGTGTGTGTGTCTGAGTGTGTGTGTGTCTGAGTGTGAGTGTGTGTCTGTCTGAGTGTGTGTGTGTCTGAGTTTGTCTGAGTGTGTGTGTGTCTGAGTGTGTGTGTCTGAGTGTGTGTCTGAGTGTGTGGGGGGTCTGAGTGTGTGTGTAGGGAGGCTGAGTGTGTGAGGGGTCTGAGTGTGTGTGTGTCTGAGTGTGTGTCTGAGTGTGTGTGTGTGTGTGTCTGAGTGTGTGTGTGTCTGAGTGTGTGTGTCTGTGTCTGAGTGTGTGTGTGTCTGAGTGTGTGTGTGTGTCTGAGTGTGTGTCTGAGTGTGTGTGTGTCTGAGTGTGTGTGTCTGAGTGTGTGTCTGAGTGTGTGTCTGAGTGTGTGTGTGTGTCTGAGTGTGTGTGTCTGAGTGTCTGAGTGTGTGTCTGAGTGTGTGTGTGTGTGTCTGAGTGTGTGTGTCTGTGTCTGAGTGTGTGTGTGTCTGAGTGTGTGTCTGAGTGTGTGTGTGTCTGTGTCTGAGTGTGTGTGTCTGTGTCTGTGTGTGTGTGTGTCTGAGTGTGTGTGTGTGTGTCTGAGTGTGTGTGTCTGTGTCTGAGTGTGTGTGTGTCTGAGTGTGTGTCTGTGTCTGAGTGTGTGTGTGTCTGAGTGTGTGTGTGTGTGTGTGTGTGTGTGTCTGAGTGTGTGTCTGTGTCTGAGTGTGTGTGTGTGTGTCTGAGTGTGTGTCTGAGTGTGTGTCTGAGTGTGTGTGTGTGTGTGTGTCTGAGTGTGTGTCTGAGTGTGTGTGTGTGTGTCTGAGTGTGTGTGTGTGTGTCTGAGTGTGTGTCTGAGTGTGTGTGTGTCTGAGTGTGTGTGCCTGTGTCTGAGTGTGCATCTGAGTGTGCGTGTGTGTGTGTGTGTCTGAGTGTGTGTGTGTGTCTGAGTGTGTGTCTGAGTGTGTGTGTTTTGTGTGCTGAGGTGTGTGTGTGTCCCGAGTTTGTGTGTGTCTGAGTGTGAGTGTGTGTCTGAGCGTCTGAGTGTGTGTGTCTGAGCGTCTGAGTGTGTGTGTGTGTGTGTGTGTGTGAGTGTGTGTCTGAGTGTGTGTGTGTGTCTGAGTGTGTGTCTGTGTCTGAGTGTGTGTCTGTCTGAGTGTGTGTGTGTCTGAGTGTGTGTCTGAGTGTGTGTGTGTGTCTGAGTGTGTGTGTGTGTCTGAGTGTGTGTGTCTGTGTCTGAGTGTGTGTGTGTGTCTGAGTATGTGTCTGAGTGTGTGTCTGAGTGTGTGTCTGAGTGTGTGTGTGTCTGAGTGTGTGTGTCTGAGTGTGTGGGCTGAGGTGTGTGTGTGTGTGTTTGTGTGTCTGAGTGTGTGTGTCTGAGTGTTTGTGTGTGTCTGTGTGTGTGTGTGTGTCTGAGTGTGTGTGTGAGTGTGTGTGTGAGTGTGTGTGTGTCTGAGTGTGTGTGTGTGTGTGTGTCTGAGTGTGTGTGTGTGTGTCTGAGTGTGTGTGTGTGTGTCTGAGTGTGTGTCTGTGTCTAAGTGTGTGTCTGAGTGTGTGTGTGTGTGTCTGAGTGTGTGTGTCTGTGTCTGAGTGTGTGTGTGTCTGAGTGTGTGTGTGTCTGTGTGTGTGTGTGTCTGAGTGTGTGTGTGTCTGTGTCTGTGTCTGAGTGTGTGTGTGTCTGAGTGTGTGTGTCTGAGTGTGTGTGTGTCTGAGTGTGTCTGTGTCTGAGTGTGTGTGTGTCTAAGTGTCAGTGTGTGTGTGTGTGTGTGTGTGTCTGAGTGTGTGTGTCTGAGTGTTTTTGGTGTTTTGGTTGTGGGGTCTGTTGTGTCTGAGTGTGTGTGTGTCTGAGTGTGTGTGCCTGTGTCTGAGTGTGCATCTGAGTGTGCGTGTGTCTGAGTGTGTGTGTGTCTGAGTGTGTGTGTGTGTCTGAGTGTGTGTGTGTCTGAGTGTGTGTGTGTCTGAGTGTGAGTGTGTGTATGAGCGTCTGAGTGTGTGTGTCTGAGCGTCTGAGTGTGTGTGTGTCTGAGTGTGTGTGTCTGTGTGTGTGAGTGTGTGTCTGTGTGTGTGTCTGAGTGTGTGTCTGTGTCTGAGTGTGTGTCTGTGTCTGAGTGTGTGTGTCTGAGTGTGTGTGTCTGTGTGTGTCTGAGTGTGTGTGTGTGTCTGAGTGTGTGTGTCTGAGTGTGTGTGTCTGAGTGTGTGTGTCTGAGTGTGTGTGTCTGAGTGTGTGAGTCTGAGTGTGTGTGAGTCTGAGTGTGTGTCTGAGTGTGTGTGTGTCTGTGTGTGTGTGTGTCTGTGTGTCTGAGTGTGTCTGAGTGTGTGTGTGTCTGAGTGTGTGTGTGTGTGTCTGTCTGTGTGTGTGTGTCTGAGTGTGTGTGTCTGTTTGTGTGTGTCTGAGTGTGTGTGTGTGTGTGTGTGTGAGTGTGTGTGTGTCTGAGTGTGTGTGTGTGTCTGAGTGTGTGTGTGTGTGTTATGTGTGTGTGTTTCTGATTGTGTGTGTTTGTCTGAGTGTGTGTGTGTGTGGGCCCGAGGTTTTGTGTGTCTGAAATGTGTGTGTGTCTGAGTGTGTGTGTGTGTGTTGTTTTTGGAAAGGGGTGGTTTTGTCTGAGTGTGTGTGTGTCTGAGTGTGTGTGTGTCTGAGTGTGTGTGTGTTATGAATGAATATATGTTCATACTGCGTAAATTGCGGGGCGCATTTCTCCGCGTATTTGTGCTTCAATACGCCAGACATTTGCACCGCAAATTACGGTAATTCATAGCCTTTCCCAGAGACCTATGAATTACATGTCAAATTGTATGCACAGGGGAGCACGCGTGGTTCCAAAACACACAGCGTATTGCGGTGTGTACCATACTCGCCACAATAAGCCGTGTGAACATAGGCAAAGGGCCCGGGCCCCGAAGGTATTGGGACCCTAGCAACGCCCCTGCCGTATATACAGCCCCCTTTAGGTAGGTACACGGCTTACTGTAGGAAGATACATAGAACCTTGTAGGTATATATACACCCGGTAGGTAGGTATACAGCCCCCTGTAGGTAGGTACACAGCCCCTTGTAGATATATAGCCCCCTGTAGGTAGGTATACAGCCCTTTGTAGATAGGTATACAGCCACCTGTAGGTATATAGACCCCAGCAGGTACACAGACCACTGTAGGCACACAGCCCCCTGTAGGTAGCTACACAGCCCCATGTAGGTAGGTACTAAGCCACCTGTAGGTATATAGCCTTCTGTAGGTAGGTATACAGCCCCCTAATTAGGTACACAGCTCCCTGTAGGTAGATGCACAGCCCCCAGTT
>JAODAL010059555.1:0-21413 GCA_025379985.1 Phyllomedusa bahiana
TTTCAACACAAAATAACTGGGGACCATTCAGAGTAGGAATTATTTCCTATCACTTTGTGAGTACAATCCAATAGTCGGTGTACAATCCAGTTACACATTACTATTTGAAAACCTATAGACTCTTAATATTAAGTGTCAAACAAAGTCCACAAACACAATATTCACAGCCGTTTCTCTAAGCAGCAGTCATATTGCCTAGAGATAGCTTAGAATTTTCACTGGGGAAATAAGTAATTTCGGTTCAGTAAATACAAAATCATGATTACAAATAAAGTCATTACATTGGTCTCCGGAGGGTTTATTGTTTCTTTGTAACTAGAGGTAAAATTATATAAAAACATCACATAGAAAATATGACTAGAGGACAGAAGACTCACATACTATGCAAGGTCATGAATTTACACTAGGATTTATAATTTACAATTCTTTGGAACTAAAAAAAATTCATGCAAATTTATTTTGGAAATTGTTGCTCATCTTCATCCTTATTTTTACTTTGTCTACTTTTTTTATTTTAATTTTTTTTTGTCTACTTCAGATTCCATTTTGTCAATCAAACTAAAGTATAACTCCTCTTAATTCAGACACATATATGATATAGTCATAAGGACCAGAAAATATTAGAATTTTTTTTTTTACAAAATTGTAATGAACTTAGAAATCCTAAAAACTGTATTTATTTACATATGGAAATTTTCTGTCAGAAAATCAGTGGTAGAAAAATAAATGCCTCTTTTCTAAATGAACCTCACTACTAAGTGTATATTCAACCGTGGCAGGAAAAAATCTCATAGGAAGCTGTGCACATGGAAATGTAATTTGTATTGCTCTCTGGTTCTCAAATAAAATCAAAATTGAATTTGTAAGTAATGTGACAGTCCACTCACGTTTGGACGACCATCCCGGGGGTCCGGGGGGGGGGTTTTCTCACTGGATCGCCGTCTTTTTTTAAAAAGGATGGTCCCAAACGACACCCCCCGGGTTCTTTTAAAAATGGCCTCAGCCAAATTTTTTTCAGGGGGCAGAAAAAGGCCAGTAGTACACGGGGAAAAAAACACAAAAAAAACCCCCCGGCCGTCTGGCCACCAAACTTAAACCCCCCGGGAGCGTTCCCCCTCTAATCTGTTGGGCTGGACCCTTTCGTTTCCCCTCTTCCCACCCCAAAACTGTACAAATCCTGTACCCCTTAGGCTGTCCCCAAAACTCCAGGGGGGGGCAGAGCTCTCTCTAGCTCCTCTTTTTGCCCCCAATCTCAGGTGGCAGGGCCACGGGCCCCCCGAATTTCCTGGAGCAGCAGGCTTTTAAAAAGGCCCCCAGGGCCCTGGCAAAAACATGTGCTGGAACCCCGGGGAAATGACACCCCCCCCAAAAACAAATTGGCTACCCCAATAAAAAGCCGGGCCCAGAATAGCTAAAGAGGCTGCCAACCGCACACTGGGACTGACAGCATAAATGGATGGGGTTCCCTTTTCCCCCAAGGCCAGGGCCCTTGGTGGCGTGTTGCTTTTGGAAACTTTTTGTATAGCCCATTGTGGCAAAAAATGCGACTGCTTGCTGTTTTCTCGCCCATTTAAAAATTTTTATAAAAGGGCCGGTTTTGGGGACTTTGTCACCTTGTACTTTTCCTTTCCGGGGGCAAAAACTCCTACTTTGGGGCAATTCTTCCCCAAATTTTTCAGGGGCCAAAACATTTTACTGTAATTTTTCTACAGGCAGCACAACCCCTGTCCCCTTTTCACCCCCTTTACTCAGCCTTTGGCCTCAAAATAAGCAAAAGAAACCCCGGTTGGGCCCCCGCAATAAAACTAGCTTTAAAAGGAAGCTTAAAGCAAAAATGCACCTCCCCCGGTTCACTATCCACTATACCACTTGGGGCCCCCCAAGCCCAAACCCGCTACCCCCCTTTGTCTTCAGGATTTGATGAAAAATTTTCTTCCTCATAAATCCTAGGGCCTCACTGGGCCATCTCCGCCCCTTAGGGTCAGCTACATTTTCCCCCTAAAAATTTTTGGGGCCCTTAAGCTCCCCCCTAGTTTACTAGCTGACATATGGACTATCCCTTTGTGGGAAACCCCGTGATAACTTTGCTGCACTAGGATTCTATTTTAGTCCCCCTAACATTTCATGCTAGTAATCGCGGGGTTTTCCCCTGCTATCCTTGACAAAGCCACATTTCCTGGCCTTTTCACCCAGTACCAGAGGACACATTCCGTTCACCCCCTCTGGGTTTCCAAAATGTGCTAGCAGCAGACCTTTTTGCACCCCCAAAAATGTGGAGAGGGTTTCCCCTTTACATCCCCTGAAACTGTCTCTTAAGGGGAATTTTTAAACCCCATCAGGGTTTACTTTCCAAAATCCTTTTTACCCCCAAATTTTACACAATGAGGCTGGGGGCAATGGCGAACACATTTAGAAAGGGGGTATCAGTCATAGGAAAACCCCCCATCCTCCTTCTGGTCCCCCACTTAGACACCAACATTGGCTGTGTTCACAATTTGGGGAATCAGTGGGCACGTTTAACACCCAAAACTTTTTTTTTTAAAAAGGGGGGGTATTCCCGGAACCCACCTGTAGGTCCCACAAACCACAAAAGCCCCTTTCAACCCTCTGGTTTCGGGTTTTTACTGTTTCCTCCATAACCTCTGGGGGGAATTTTTTCGCCCGCCTCAGAAACCCTGCCCCTTTTTACCCCTAGGGGATTTAGACCCCCCCCCCCTTTCCCCTTCCAAAAGGGGGTTTAAAAACACCCCCCCCCCTCCCCTTTTTTTTCTGGTGTACTGTAGTCTTTGTGACCATTGCAGTAAACCTATGGGGAAAAATAGCCCCCACGGGGGCAATTTTTACCCCCAGGTGCACTAAAAGGTCTCAGCACGAAATTTTTCTTAAATTTCCCTGCGGGGTCACAATCTGGATTTTTATCACAGATAGACTTCTCGGAAAAGGGATGGGCCAGGACGGGAAAAAAAATCTGCCTTGGGAAAATGTTTTTTTTTTTTCACAAAGGTTTTTTTCCCTCACTTCCCATCTGAGTAAACCCCCATCAATTTTCACTGTACAAGAAACTACAGCTTTTTACCCACCCAAAAATGGAGACCTTTTCACAGGGGTTTTGTCTTCGGGTCCCCTAACTAGCACAAATTTACCAAACCCCAGTCTCCTCATACAAGCAGCAGAGCCCTCAATAACCCGGGGTTTGGCTTTCCCCCTTTCCCGGGGAATGCATCGGCCATGCCAAACTTTAATCACCTTTTTTTCCCCACCAGCAGAGCCACTGAATTTTTTTCTGGGGGGCACATAGCTCGAGGGGGAAATGCCCTTGACAGCCAACCCCTCAGGAAAGCTATTTAACCCCCCGACCCTTTTCCGAAACCGCAAAACCCTTGGGTATTTCCCCCAGAACCACTAGGGGGGCACTGGGAAAATTGCAGTTATCATCCCCTACCCCAAAGTGCGCTCGGGTCACGGGTACACACCTTTTTCTGACTGAGGCTCCAACCTTCACACACAAACTGCCCGGGAAAATTTTTCCCCACCCAAAATTTTTCCCGCAAGATGCAGAGGGGGGAAACCCCATTGTTTTGGGGAACCACATTAGCTCCATCTGAGCCTGTATGGTAACACATTTTCCCCGATTTGGGCCCTCCACCACCCAAAAAACACATCCTCTGCACTACTCCCCGCCCTGGAATCGGAAATCCAGGGCCACTTAAGCGGTTTTGTCTGCTCTACAAAGGGTGGGGCGCCGTTTCTTCGAAGCAAATTTACACTCTGCCCTTTTTTTCAACCAATGCTCTGACAGCCCCTGCCCCCCAGTGGGGGAACCCGAGCTGCCCTCTCTGCTAAGCAAACCCCTAGCAACTTGTTCACACGGGGTGCAGTAACTGGGGGCTGGGAAACTGTTACCCCGCCCCCTCCCCCCGCTCAAAGGGTGTTTTGACCTGGTCTTTGGGAAAAACCCCGGAAAGGGTTAGCTATTTAAAAGACATTTTTTTTTTAAAAGGGGACTGCGTAAAAATTCATTTAACCCTTTTAAAATTTTTAGATTTTTTTAAAATCCAAAATCTTGCAGTCCCCAAACCCCCCTCAGGACTCTTTTCCCGGGGTGGGAATTGTCTGGGGCCCCCATTTTGTACAACCCTGGGGAAGAGTTCATTTTGGGCTTGACTGACAGTCTCAAAAAACCCGTTTCATAAAATAGCAGGAACAGTTCTTAAGCGGGTTGATGTTTGAGATCATGTTCATGGACCTTCCGCTCGCCTGTCATTGTCTAGCCATGGGTGGGGTCTGCATCCACATGGACTCAGGGCATGTGTAATGCTGCTATCTCTCTGGCGCGCCTCCTCCTGAGAGAGGCAGTTAGGTAGCACATTCTGCTGCTCTTTGGTCACCTCCACGGGCTCCCTCTGCTGGACGGTGTAGCAGGCTCCTGCTGATCGAAAATGGGTTTGCCTTGGAAACCGGCATAGTTCCATCTTGCTCTGCACTCCACCTTTCCCCGAAGTTAACCCTTTCCTTGGAACAGAAGCATACGGCGCTCACTCGCCATCCTATCATGCCACATGTTCACTTTGTAAGGCATCCGCTACCGCCATTTCGGGGCTGGTTATGTCTTGGCAGCAGTCTGACACAGTAAATTTTTATCTTAATATTATATTAATTATTGTTTGCTGTTATTAATTTGTCATATTTGCTACAGATTTCAGGATTGAATTCCTTTTTCTATAATTAGAAGTTGGAGTAATAATCATAAAAACTAACATGCCAAAAAGTCAGGAAAGCCGGGGTAAACTTTTCTTTTTTGATTTGGAAATACAATATTTAACAAATTTTAATTAAAAAAAGGAGCTAAGCAGCTTGAAGGAGTCATAAAATGCAAAATATATTTGTGTAAAGTATAGCAAGACAGTCAGGATGTAGAAGGGGAAGAGAAAAGTGGTCTAAATATATCTAACAAGTATGCATATAGGCGTCGAGTTTTACTTTTTGTGACACTGTGATTCTCTCCCGTTTTTGTACTGGCTCTAGTTTTATCCTAACTTTAGGACAACTAACGATTTAACATTTCTCCTATTGGCTCCTGAGCTAGTTCCTGGTGTGTTTTTTTCCAGGTGATTATAATGTTACCTGATGTTCTTTCCGTATAACAAGTATATGTGTACATGCAGCAAGATTGGTTGCAGCCTATTTTTTTTGGATATGATGTTTTGCAAATGCAGGTATTTTGTTGGTGGTTAAAGAGACTATCTAGCTCGTCACGAGCTCGCTGCTGTTCTGTGATCGAGAGTAGAAGCGCGCTCCTCTTTTGTTCACGCGCGACTGTGTCGAGAAAGTACTAGGGACGCTAGAGATTTCTCGCGCTAGAACTCAGGAGAGTACATGTTAGGTGTGTCCAGAAGCATTACGAGTTCGCAGAGAGAAATAGTCTGAGGACGCAGGAGTGTTGGAAGGCGCTGCTAGCGCAGTTGAGGTACTGCCTACGCAGTGTGTTTGATGTTTGTAGCTCGATCCTATCTGCCGAGAGCGCCGTGAGAATATTAGACGCTGCTCGCATAGGAACGCAGGGCGCAGATGTTGTTGTGAATGTGTGTGGGAGAGCCTGGCACCGCTTTAGACTCTCGCCTGTTGTCTCTAGAGCTTGTCTGGTGGTGGTTATGGGTGCGGGTGGGAATGATCTCTAGACGCCTTTCTCCTATGGGGTTATATGTCTCGCGTGTTGGTCGCTTTTTGGCTCTCGTGCTCTCCGTTGTTCGAGTTCTCCAAGTTTCGCGCGTCCGTTCAAGTGTGGAGTGGTTAGGGTATGCCAGCAGGATGTGGACAAGGAATTTGTTATGTGCGCGCAGAAGAATGATGAGACAATTTGCTCGTTTTCAAGGAATCTGCGGCGACTAAGACGTTTTGGCGTTTTGAGTGTCGCACATTCCGTTATCCAGTACATGTGCTAGGTGCGCCTGTGTTCGACGTTGTGCGAGACTCTGTAAGAGACGCTCTCGTGTCTTCCAGAATGATTAAAGCTGCGCGTTATGCACTTATTTTGTGGCTGTGTCTCTGGTCTCTCCTAAGTGATTGATCCTGATAAGTTGGTTCGCTAACTATCATCGCCCTTGGTAAAGGAGGTAGAGAGACTTGCGTCGATGTTGTGAGATCTGCCTCATTTTGAGAGACTTGTCTGTGAGAGACGCAGATAGAAGAAGTAAAAGTTTTCTGTGTGTTGCACAGTGAGAGCCGATAAAAGCGCGGGTCACGTTTATAAAGAAGGCCTCTGTATAGCGTTTGCAGTCCGCGCGCGCTGGTCGCTCGTATGTCCGCTTTGGTGTAGAGAGAGTATTGTAAGGCTCCGCGCTTGCGTAGGATATAGAATTGGGGTACTCTAGAGACTTGTTATCTACTCGGGTGTGTGTTGTTGTCTGATGTTGTGTGTATGTGTTATTTGTTTTTTTTGAGTGGTTGGATGGCGTATTATTGTCAGCCCGTTGTTATGATGGATAGATGTGCCACTAAGTTAGTGGAGTAGACTAGCACTCGCTGAAGAGAAGCAAACTACTGATTATGTTGCGCTTAGGTATAGAAGAGTTAGATAGGGATGTGGGAGAGTCGATTTCTTTACAGGAATTTGATGTGTCCGTATCGTGTTTATTTCGCTCTAAATATGTGCTAGTCATTTGTTTTGATCTCGACTTCACCTCTAATTTTAGAGTATATCTCTTGTGCTGTAGTGATTCCTGATATTTGTCTGGTTGGGAATGAGAGGTTGTAGAATGAAGATATTGTGTACGTGTTTCGTGTCCTATTGATTTTGTTGTTCTCGCGCTCAGTTGGTGGGTTTGTGAAAATAGATTGTTGTGTTTGCGCGCGCAAACGTGAGGTAGGAGGAATATATAATAGGTGTTGTTGTGGTAGTTAGGGGACTCGCTGTAAGTGCTGTCTGTTAAAGAGTTTGTGGTTCTCTTGTCGCAGACGGTCTCCTATAGTGCTCCTTTAATTTGAGCCGCTGGCCACGGATAAATGGCGCTGACGGTTAAGGTGGCAGGAAGATGCGGTAGTATGCGCTCCTAGAAGATATAGTTGCGGAGACATCGCGCCTCCTAACGCAAGGTGGCTACATTACTGTTTGTGTGATGCGTTGTAGGTATGGAAGTCTCAGATATGTTACAGGATGCGTCAGTGCAGGATCCCTAGGATTGTGAGCGCTTTGAAGGTTAAGGGTAAGAGTTAGATACGCCTTTGGAAGCCTCTAGTTAGAGAAGTGTAAGATTGATGAAAAAAATGTAACCGTCGTAAGCGACTCTAAATGTGTTTGCTTTGTGTGGGGGTATATGTTTGCTTTTTCGTGGGGGTAGTGTCAGTGAATTTCATTGGTGTTGCTTTGGGGGGGTCTGCTCAGAGCTTCGGTTTTAGGCCGCCGGCCCCTATGATGAATGGGTTCGGGGGTGTGTGTGGCGCTATTCCTGCGCCAGGGCGTTTCAGTGCGTGCAGAGTTGGGATCGCCTCAGATCATGTGCCGTAGTGTAGGTGGTCGCTATAAGAGGGACGTATGGACGCTCAAGGGTGGGGTCGCCCGCGAGTCCTGTCTAGGGGGCTCCTAGCAGAAGAAGGAATATGCGCTATCTATTAGGGATGCGTTACTCTCTGGGCATATTGTTAAGAATACTGTGAATGGGCCGCGCATGTTTGATTTTTGTTGTCTCATGGCTTGGGTCTGCTTGCATTGGGACGCTACGACATCTGCGGCGCGCGCAGATAACTCGATTGGGGGAGGTTGATGTAGGGAGGTGTAATACTCGCCGTGGCTGTCAGCCTCATTGTTCAGTTAGATTGTCTTGCTCGCATGAATATGTTGGGGTGTGGGTTGCATATATGGGTTGATGGGTCAGCTAGGTGTAAGTTTTCTGGCTGGTGCCTCTGGTTGGCTGTGTTGACTATTTGTGGCGTATGGGTTGTTGGCTCTGCAAGTCGTGTGTCACACTCAGAGGGATTTGTCGGAGGTCGCACACGCCATGTCCGCTGTGATCGGGTGTCGCTACTGCACTTGGGTTTGTAGCTTGCCACCGGAGGAACCAGTGGTAGGACACCTCTGCCAGCGTATGCTGCCGCTCGTGTGACGCCTCGAATTGCTGGCTTCTTCAGGCCTTTGGTCTTTTGAAGTCGCGCGTGTTTGCGACTCTCATGCCGCTATCGAGACGCTTGTGCGCTGGGTGACAGGCGTCGAGATCGCCTTTGGCTCTCAGACAGTACTGGATGACGTCATTGCGGTATGTGACCACTCGCGTGTCCTTCTACATGGGTTTAGAGAGAGAACGGAGCGTGGTGGGAGCACCACTTGGACTCAGCTCAGAGAGTCCCACAAAGACTGTCGCTCGCGCCTCGCAGAACCGTGGATAAGGCAGTTTGAGTGAGCCGTCTCGGCTAGGTTGAGCTCCTTTAGGAAGTCTGTTACGTTCCCTGCAAAGGTTCCTATCATTCGCGCGCATATGCGTATCGCATCAAAGTGTTCTCTAGTTGGTTTGCGCAGATCTCAGAGAGTGGAAGTCGACCACATGCAGAACTCGCTCGCTCAAGGGAGAAGATGTGAGTTTTGTTTGATTGAGTAAGAGAGTATTTGTGTATAGAGAGTTGGTCGCTCTCAGAAGAAAGGTGAGGTTTTGAAGGAAGGGTTGGGGGCCGTCTCAGTAGCTAGAGAGTCAAGATTCGTATCGAGAGGTAGAAGTCCTGTGTGTGTGTTCTTGAGAATTGTTGATGGGTTCTAAATTTGGACATTGACCGGGCGCTAGTCATCTATGGCTTGCATGATCCTCACAGAAATATAGGTGAGAATTGGCAATTGAGAATGGACTAGCGGAGTGGGTTAGTGAGATTGAAGAGAGAGAATGTGGTGTTGAGTCTTGTTGTTCTCGTGATTCCGCTTGTGTGTGGGAGTAGAGATTTGTGTAGTGAGTTAGAGATGTAGTCGTGATTTGAGTTTGTGTGCGATGTTTAGGGGTTCCTGTATGTTCCGGTGGATGAAGGTGTTGTGAGAGTTTGTGCGGAGAGGAGATGATGGAGGTGGAAGCTCCATTCCGGATATATGGATGGTTTGTGTTGTATACATGGTTGTTTTAAGAACGCTTATCACTGTATGTTAGGTTGGTTGGTGAGGTTCATTTCATTTTTGGTTGCGTCGCGCGCAGCGCGCGTTGTTAGAGTGGGCTTGGGAGCAGCGCTCGCATATTGAGATGGAGGTGTCATCGAGCGACGAGTTCTTGCTACGTGTATATAGAGTGAGTAATGTGGGGAGATGTTTGGGGCGTGTCGAGCGACTGCGGACGATGGAGTAGATAGAATATATATCGGCAAGAATGTGGTTTTATGTACTACTCGCAGTGTCAAAGTATTTTCTGCATCTCTCGGTTGGATATTTACGCCAATAGAGAAGTTATAGAGAGATTCAGATGTTTGAGTTGTTGGGTTTTATTTGAGTCGTGTTGTCTTCTCGTGCTCAGAGTTAGTTATACATAGTGACCATTGTTGGGAAACAGTTTTCTCCTGATCTTTCTCTACCATATCGTCAGCCCTCACAATGCAAATCCACCCATGGATTACTTTTTCTTTGTAACTTTGTCTCATTTCCTGGATTCCTCGTGTATTCATCGTGTGCAATCTTCCAAAAATGAATTGACTCTATTGTCGAAGGAGAGTCAAAGAATTTACATGTCAGTTCGGTCCTTGCTTGACACAGATGAATACCGGCCTTTTCCTTGGAGGGATTGAGTGCATGCTATTAGCTGTGATGGCCTATGACCGCTATATAGCTATATGCCTGCCCTTATATTATACCACCATTATGGGCTGGACATTGTGTAGATGCCTGTACATTCGCTAGATTAAGTGGGAGGAAGCACTTCATCACTTTTCATGTGGTTCCCACCATTTTAAGGCCTCTCGTCTTCTGTGAACGAAGAATTCTTGATCATTTTGCTTGTGAGATTCTGGCTGTCCTTGATCTAGCTTGCGGAGACCTCTCTTTTTATAGGATAGCTATATTTGTAATCAGCTTTTTCACACTGTTCTTACCAATTATTTTCATTGTGGTCTCTTATATTTGCATCATTATTTCTATATTAAAAATCAATTCCACTGCTGGTAGATCTAAATCCTTCTCCACTTGCGCCTCCCACCTCACTGTGGTGTTGTGAAGTTATTTGGGACCAAGTTATGACCAATGTACATGGGAAAACGAGAAGGTCTTTCATTAATGTTCATAATATACGTCTCTGATTTATGGAGGTATTATACCACCTGGTCGCGCGGTCTAAAACCCTTTTATCTATTAGATTGTGGAGAATAATGACGTGAAAGAAGGCCTCGTCCACGCAAGAAATAGATTACTTGAAGAATATTCATTGTAGTCTCGCATGTTAGACAGTTGATCAGAGGACATCTCAATGCTCGTTGTAGATGTGGACGTTCACACTAGGGAACATGCAAAAATAGATATTAAATCATAGATGACCTATATCTAACCAAAGTAATGATCTTTGAATAAAATCTACTTTTCTGTAAACCTTCTTGTGCCCCGCTTCCTGTGCTCCATAGTGCGTACCCTCAAAAAGTCATCATGTATGATCCTAACCCCCTCATCTGCTGGTAGGATTTCCCACTAGTGTGCATTCAGTCTGTAATACCCAACCACTGACCTACCTAAAAACAGTCTTAACTGGTCTCTCCCACACATTAACCCCTTATGGTTGCTACCATTTTTGGATTTTTGTCTTTGTTTTTTCCTCCCCACCTTTCTAGAGCCATAACTTTTTTTTATTTTTCATCTACGTAGCAATATCAGGGCTTTGTTTTGTGGGACAAAATGTACTTTTAATGGGGCCATTGACCATAAGTTATAATGTACTGGGAAACCTCCCAAATGAAAAATGTGTGGTATAAAATGAAAAAACACTATTACACCATTTTTTTTTTGAGGGGGGTTATTTTTTATGGTGTGCGCTCTTTGGTGTAAATTAGGTGTTGTATTTCGCGGGTTAAGGTCGATCTGATTCGGTGATACCGAATTTGTAGCGGTTTATTATGTTTTTTAACATCAAGTAAGAATATATCGGCTCAACAGGAAAAAGGGCAAACGGACATTGAGAGGCAACTTCAAATGTTTAACAAAAAAGAATTCGTACAGCGTTCTCCAATAAAATGTTCTTTATTCCATGTCTAGAAAGTACACTGAAAATTAAATTGGTATAGTCTATAAAAGGCGCTCACTGAAAAAATAAACTAAAACAACTTTTAATTTTAAAATTTTAAGAATAATAATAGTCCCTCAGGGGGCAAGTATTATATCTGCCAAATATTTCAAAATCACAATATTTCAGGACATTGTGGACAGACAAATTACAGTTGAAACCAGAAGTTTCCATACACTATATAAAAAGCCCCATCTGCAGGTTTTTCTCACTATCTGACATGAAATCAGAATAAACCTCCCGTTTTAGGTCAATTAGGAGCCAAAATTGTTTATTATTTGCTCAAATACCAGATTAATGAAGAGATAATTTGTTTAAGGAATTTTTTTACTTTCTGCAAAGTCAAAAGTTTCCATACCATTTCATTAGTTTTGGTAGCTGAGCATGTGCCTTAAACTGCAGGACTTGGGTCTCAATATCATTATGTATACTTCCACAAGCTTCTCACAATAGTTGGTGGAAAATTTTCTGGCCCATTCCTGCTGACAGATACTGGTGTGTACTGAGCATGGTTTGTGGTCACCTTGCTCGCACTGCCTTTTCAGCTTTGCCCATAATTCTCAAAAGGATTGAGATCAGGGCTTAGTGATGATGACTCGAAAACATTGACTTGGTTCTTCTTTAGCCACTTTATAACATTAAAATTATTTATATTTGCCAAATGCCAGAATAATGAGAGAATTTTTAAGGCATTTGTCATTTATACCTTTTCTTGCAAATCAAAAGTTTCCATTTCACTGGATTACTATGCCTTTAAACAATTTGGGACAGTCCATATGATGATGTCATGTCTTTGGAAGCTTCTTTGGAAGTTTATTCGTAACTTAAATTAGTGAGATTGGTCACGCACACCAGGTAATATGGGGAAATAGGTGGGTGCTCTAGTGGAAAAGGGTTGAATGGACAACATATATCAATGTTCAGAAAATTGTGCAAGTCCACAATTCCCTTCCTGATGTCTTAGCTGATTCCTTTAGATTTTCCCATGATGTTACACACAGAAGCAGTGTGTTTCTGGTGTGCTTTAAAAATACATCCACAGGTGTGTCTCTAATTAACTCATATGTTGCCAATAAACCTGTGTTCAGAAAATCCACTGCACTCCAATATCAAGTGTTATTTATCAATTAATAAAATAAACCCAGCAGATGAAACATATAGAGGTCCAGATTACATAATACATATTACATAGAAAGTTGGTACAAAGAAACAGAGTATAGTGCTAGGGATTCTAGAAATAGATGAGGGAGAGGAATGAAAAAAGTATAGGGGAGCATATGGTAGAGAGAGAAGAACCAGGAAAAAGGAAGGATGGATGGGGTAAGGTCAGAGTAGAGACATATAGTAAGTAGTATAGTAGAATTAAGAATGTTTGTAGGACTATTCGAGAGGGTTATAAAGCTAAGTAGGAATATAGATTGTAGGTAAGAGTCATGAATACATACCATTTATATGTATATACAGAAGCATCCAATAAGATGGTTGATAATATGGACTAGAGAAAGATAAGTATCTGTAGGAAATAGGGCGAGAGATATAATAGAAGATGAAAATATGAGAGGAGAACTAGGGAATGAAGAAGGTAAAATTAGCATTACTAGTAGTACTGTACGTGGTAAATGGTCAATGGACAATTGGAAGCAAGTCCAAGAAAAAAGATAGCCGATACTGAAGAGTCGGTACTGAAAGAAGAATGGTCAAAAAATATGGAGGACAGGAGTAAAAGAAAGATGAAGGTGATATACCTCCGGTATAGTGAGTGCAGTATGTTGAGCGATTTTTTCGTCAAAAGTTGAAGTATCGACGGCAAAGCGTTTTTATGGTGATCGATTTTCCTGATCATGCGAATAATTAAGGTTAAAATTGAGCATCATCTATTAAGATCGCGGCTTTTTCCGGCGCTTCCTGATAATTTTGGCGCGGGCCAGCTTATCAGATTACAGAATAGAGCAGGGTGACATGTGTGTGCAACGTCATGACTGGGATGTGTAATGGTTGCGAATTGGCTGGAAAATATCACATGACCTCGTTTTACATTAGACAGGTTTCCTGTTTCCAGCCTGCAGTGTCTCTCAGCGTCTTCTCATAGGGAAAGGACCCTGCGCTCTCTGTCTGTGGCCAAACATGCCTCAGAGAAATTTAGTCTATTTACTGCACCAGAGGAAACGCTCTACTATTAGCTGGTGAGTCTCGGTCCATTTTAGTTAGATTAGAGATTTGAAGATTTTATGTAGTAGTTAGATAGAGGAAATTTTAGAAGGCATCTACGCTGTAATTTCAGGCGGTGGGAGCGGGGGGGGGGGGCCAGCGGTGCGAACACAGGACACGCTCTATCTATAGAAGAACATTGGATTTATTGTTCACCTAGACTTAGTGTAGACATTGTAGTGGAATAGCTTTATTATTATCAGTTTGCTATTGAAATTTTTCCTGGATATTGAGGCACAGCCTGAAAACTTATATTGGATATTTTAAACTTGCCACTTTTCTAGTAACTGCAGGTCTCTTTTGTTTAGACTGCAAAACTCCACTTTTATCAGTATACATTTCAGATAGGTGTTCTTTTTTAATTTTTGTTGACTCTGTTGATATATCCACCTTGCCTTAAATTACAATCGAGCAATTTTGTGAGTCAAGCACCAGGTTGTTTTGTTGCAAAAAATACGTGTATCGTACGAAACATCAGCGTGTTATGTGTTTTTTGAACTTTTGCGAACCACATCCAGTATGTTTCATTGACGCAGCATCTACGTTGAAATCTTAAACAGTCAATTCTATATTCAAAAAGGTGTAATGAATGGGTTGCAAAAAATCACCATTATTATATCAAACATAACAGTTAAGTGTTTTTTTTGATCTTTTGCGCACCCAGTACTGTTCATTGGCGCCTTGCAGGCATCTACGTAAAATCTTAAAACAGCAATTCTAATATTCACCACAGTTGTGAATTGAAAGGTGCAAAAAAATACAGTTTATTATGTATCAAAAATAACAGTTACGTGTTTTTTGACTTTTGCGCACCAGTACTGTCATTGACGCAAGCATTACGTAAATCTTAGAAACTGCATTTCTTATAGATTCACCTCAGGTGAATTGATAAGTGCAAAAAATTACCGCTTTATTTATATCAAAACCATAACAGTTACGTGGTTTTTGACTTTTGCACACTCAGCATTGTTCATTGACGCAGCATCTTCGTAAATTCTTAAAAACACGTGATTCTATATCTAACCACAGGTGAATTGAAAGGTGCACAAAACAATACCATTTATTATATCAAAACCCCCCCCATAACAGTTACGTGTTTTTTTTACTTTTGCGCACCAGTACTGTTCATTGACGCAGCTATCTACGTAAATCTTAAAGACAGCAATTCTATTATTCACCACAGATGTGAATTGAAAGGTGCAAGAAAAATACACGTGTTGGTTTTATATCTAAGGAAACTTCTAACAGATTACGGTGTGTTGTGTTGAGTTTATGCGCACCCCAATACTGTTCATTGGACGTCCAGCTTCTACGTAAAATCTTGAAAACAGCAAATCTATATTCACCACAGGTGAATTGAAAGCGCTGCAAAAAAATACAGTTTATATCTATCAAAAACATAACATGTCAGTTACGTTGTTTTTTGACTACTTTTGCGCACCCCAGTACTGATTCATTGAGACGCCCACAGCATTAACGTAAATCTTAAAACAGAAATTCTCTATTCACTTCAGGGGATTGAAAGGTGCACAACAAATACTGTTTATTACTATCAAAAACATCAACGTTGACGTGTTTTGACTTTGTTTGCTGACCCCAGCATTGTTACATTGACGCAGCATTCTAAGTAAATCTTAAATCAGCAATTCTATATTCACCACAGGTGTGAATTTAAAGGTGCAAAATTTTAATATCGTTTATTATATCAAAAACATAAAAGTTACGTGTTTTTTGATCTTTTGCGCACACTCAGTTACTGTTCATTGACGCAGCACCTACGTAAAATCTTAAAACATGCAATTCTATATTCACCTCAGGTGAATTGAAAGGTTGCAAAAAAATACTGTTTATTAATCAAACCATACAGTTACGTGTGTTTTTGACTTTTGCGCTGACTCCAGTACTGTTCATTGACGAAAGCATCTACGTAAATCTTTAAAACAGCAATTATATATTCACCACAGTGAATTGAAAGGTGAAAAAAATACCGTTTTATGTATATCTCAATACATAAACAGTTACGTCGTTTTTTGAGCTTTTGAGCACCAGGCTTGTTCATTGACGAGCAGATCTACGTTAATCTTAAAACGCAATTGCTATATTACACTCACAGGTGAATTGAAAAGGCTGCAAAAAATACATTTATTATATCAAACATAACAGTTACGTGTTTTTTTACCTTTTGCGCAACTCCCGATGTACTGTTCATTGACGCTAGCATCTACGTATATCTAAAACAGCAATTCTGATATTCACAAAGTGTGAATTGAAAGGTGCAAAAAAATACAGTTTATTAAATCAAAACATAACAGTTACGTGTTTTTTGACTTTTGGGCACCCAGTACTGTTCATTGACGAAGCCAGCGGCCTATCTACGTAAAATCTTATTAAAACAGAAATTCTATATTCACCACAGGTGAATTGGAAAGGTGCAAAAAAAAATTACCATTTATGATACCAAAACATAACAGATTCGGTTTTTGGACTTTTGCCCATAGTCCCTAGATTTGTTTGATAGAACTTGCTAGTTAAATTTGAAAATCCAGCATTTTTGTTTTTGATTGATTAGAGGGATTGAGAATATCTGTGATTTAGCAGTCTTTTAATAAGAGGATTTCCAATAACTTTCATACCTTCTTAAATTTGTAAATTTCTGGACATGGAGCGAATGCAGGTGGTAAGCCGAGCAAAGACGTGGGGGTAGCACATGGAGGTAGAGGTTACGAGAGAAGGTGCTCCTTCCGGCCAAGTGACTGGCGACATAACACGCATGCCAGCGAGATCGTTCAGTTGCAGGACCCTCGGCCTGTCATCGCTGGTCAGGGCCCTGTGAATCTAAGTAGAGACGAACATCTGTCGTCAATCTGTCCTTCAGTGTTAATGCTCAACCTGCATCTAGCAGTTTACCTCCTCGTCACTCCCAGTCTCTGGCCTACAAATGTCTGTCATCAGCATCATTCAGCATCTGTCCAACAGTGAAAGCAGCCCAAATGTCAAACTCGTGTTACCCACCATGTGGATAATCCATTGTCTGAAGACCTCTTTGATGACAAAATGCGGTGGTAGGGGTCAGAAGGCATGTAAAAGGATCAAGAGGATGATTTAGTCATGCTCTGACGCCCCGTTAGTGATGCAATCGGAGGAGCGTGAAGGAAGCCGGTCAATCGGCAATAATCACGGTGCGAGGTCGGCAACGCCTTGCAGTGCCCTTGCTTGTAGCCCGCACAGCTTCTGGATGGCAGGAAAGTCAGGCCGACCAAGTCACCTGTGTTGAAGATGATGATGATTGACGACATTGCGGGATCCATCCTGGTCTTTTCACGGCGGAATTTGCTTCGCAGAAGCGCTTCATCAGTGGACGAGAGGAGGAAGACGTTTGGGGTAGTGTCAATACGGGTCCCGCACAAAAAGGGGAGGGGCCTGGCTCGCAGAGGTCCGCTGATATGATTCCGCCAGCCACCCCACGGGTCAGCGCAAACCCGCTCCTCGGCTTATCGCCGTCAAAAGGTCCAGGACCGTCTCAAGCCTGCGGCCTTCTTAGAGCAAGCTCTGATTAACCAGCGATGTTCATATGCCGCCGCTTTGCCGTAAACGCGATAAGTAGACGGCAAAGAGTGCTAAGTGTGGTAACCACGCACCAAACATGTCTAGTCACATGCAGCGAATGCATGAGTTGACATGGAAGGGAACACTTGGCCCAAAAAAAAAAAAAAAGGCCACCCAGCCGCCCGACCGCATCGACGCGCGACCCCCTCCACACCCACCACCCACCCCACCTACTGTCCTAGACACTACCCCATCCCATGTCTACCGCCCTCATACCCCGCACGCACGCACACGCACCCCCCACCGCCACCTAAGCGTTCTAGCTTGCCCATGTCTCTCAGAGTTTATGATCAGAGGATCAGCCTTCCGCTTCAGCATGCCACCGCTCGCCTCGAGAGTACCACCCCTAGCACCACCAGAGGACCCATCCTACCCCTTCCGCCTTCCGCCAGTTTGACGACTGCACGCCGTTACAGCTGGCCTGTTAGCAGCCTGCTTCTGTCCTTCCAGGGTTTGGAACAGAGAAACACTTTAACTCCATAACCATCCCAAAGCAAAAGCCCTGAATGTCGGCATTCGCCAGCGCTTTTGGCTTGGAAATTGTAGCCTTTCCGTTGGTGGACGCACTGATGGGGTTCCGCCACGTCATGGCCCTCGCCTTGCCCCCAAAAAACCAGATGTCCGAGCTAGGCATTTTCTTTGCAAGAAAACGCCGTCACCTGCCCGGCAGCCACGTGTCATCTAAATTTTCAAGCGCAGTTGTCCTGCATCTGTGTCCGGAACAGTCTAGCTGACCTCACTGACACATGGACTAGTAAGCACGGCAAGACGCTATATCTCGTGACAGCTCACTGGGGGAGCTGGGTGGACTATGGTCTTTTGGCAGTGACGGTGGCTATCAGGGCTCGAGCGCACGCTCTTCAAAACCGCAGGGATGGTGCAGGGCTCTTTCTCCCCAAGGTCTCTTTTCGGGTGGCATCAAGTGCCAGGAGGACGACCAGGCGTTGTTGAAATTAATCTGCCTTGGAGACCGTTTCCACGCACAGAAGTCAGGACTGCTGGTGGGACGGCTCTAAGCAAACAAGAGACCTTTACCGTGCGCTGGCTGTGGGTCGTAAAGAAACCTAAGATTTTGTGCGCCAGTGGGGACCAAGGTTGTGTGTGCAGCTGATAACAGGTGCGAAATCTGCAGGGCCGCCCTTAAGATCGGGTAGGCTGGAGCAACACTCCCTTGCCTGGGGCACATGTCAATGAACTTGTCGTCCAGAAATTTCTAAAAGGAGCTAGACCCGGGTCTGGACTGCCTGCTGAAGAAGAGGCTCGAGGTTCTGAGTTCGCATCTTCCGCCACCGTTACGCACCTGCTAGTCCCGAACTGGCTGCCGTTCTGCAGCGTCAGCCGGCCTCCCCGTCAACCGTCTCTATTGTTGACGTTGGCAAAACACGCTGGAATTCCAACCTCACAGCTCCACGGTTGTGGCAGCAGCGCAATGCCATGTACGCAGACGATGTGACACATGGGCACCTGCGTGTTCCCCCACAAGCGCGGTACAGGACCTGGGGTGTTGAACACCGAGAGTGGTGGCAGGTGAAGAGTCGTGCACCATCGTCTTGCCAGTTTTGAAGAATGCTCTACCAAATGGTCTCACGTGCGGACAATGCCTTGTCAGCATGAGCATTGTGGTGTATCTTAGTTCGGGCGACGATCGTTGGACCTACTCTGGAAACAACAGGTTCCCGCCAGCGATGGAGGAGGATGGAGACGGACACAGATGCGGACCACGGAGCCTTTTCTCGTCAAATCCACATGGACCGACAGTTTCACAATATCACCGGTCTTCCATTTAGGCAGTGGATTCGGGGGTCCATGTGAGCTAGTGGGCAAGGTGGCGCATCAGCTCTCAGAGGGTGCATCATCTCAGGCAAGCCAGGGCTGTGTTGAAGCTGGGCGGAGGCAGGGAGGAGAGGAGGTGTGGAGGAGGAGGAGGTATTCCTAGACACTCGATGTTTACCGATCGTCCTGCCCTTGGAAAGAGGTTGGCGCGACTTGAGAGCGGAGGAGGAAGATGAGGAAGAACAGTTTGCTAGTGCCCCTCGACCCAGAGGCAGGGGAAATCATGGCTCCATCTCTCACATGAGTGCTTGGATGCTCCCATTTCCCTTCAACATGATCTCGCATTAAGGGGGGCCCATCAAAATGAACAACGCATTACTGGGTGGCCACCCTCCTGGATCACCGGTACAAAACAAAAATCCAGCACTTTCCTTTCTCCAACCCACCCAATAGAGAGTAAAATGCCAGGGAAATGGAGACCTTGCGCTGATTGATCAACTGGAGGGACATCTGTTGGTCTGCTTCACGTTCCCCCAAATGTTCACCGGGACTGGAACACTCAGCGACGTGACAGCAGTAGGAAGTGCCCTAGTAGGCGTAGCGCAGCAGCAGGCTAAGGTGGCAGAAGGCCTAATGGGTGACCTCTGGCAATTCTTTTGTTTACCACGCTCACCAAACGCATGTAATGCGTAGGGGCACACATCCAACACTCAGAGATCAGCTTAAGATCCTATGGATGCACGCACTTCATGCGTCTCAACACGATGTTTCTATGCTGTGCTTACGGACCCAATAGACTTAAGGGTATCCAAAATGACGGAATGTGCCTCGGAGCTGGCTCGTCACGCCATAGAGGTGTTGTCCTGCCCAGCAGCAGCGTTCATTTTCTAGCGGACCTTCAGCACATGCTGGAGGACGTCCATGTACTGAACAAAACGCATCTGCTCTTTCCACATGATATGTGGAATCGTTTTTGACTTTCATCAAGATGAATTCAGGCATGGATCTCTGATGATGTTGTCGGCCCCAATTGCGAGGTCACCGATTTGTTGCGGTCTACTTCACATTCCTTTTCAAAACAGAAATGGTCTCTTGAAACTTTTTTTTAGAAAATGATCATTTTACTGCAATTTTTATTCTCTTTTCCAACAGTTCATTTTGATGGTTTTGCTGTGAGGAGAATGTAAAAGACAGCAAGGTTCATGAAAACACCGCTATGCCATTGTACTCACTTTATCTTAAGAAGTTTCGCATTGTCGCAAAGATTGGTTTTGAGGTCATGTTGCTGTGAGATACAGCTCAATAATTCATGGTCCTTTGGAATAGAAATGTGACGCTTCTAAGTGGATCTCTCCCTCCAATTTTTAATAGTGGCTGTGAACGCTAAGTATTTATAATTGTTTTGGGGTCATGTTCGCTGTGAGATACAGCTATAATTGATGGTCCTGGGAATAGAAAATGTGGCTTCTAAGTGGCATTTCTCCCTGTCACAATTTCATAACAGTGGCTGTAGGAGGTCATTTTTATAATTTTTTGTGGTCATGCTGCTTTGAAATGCAGCAATACTAACAGATTCCTATTTAAAAAAATGTTGTTTCTAACAGACATTTGTTTCTTCACAATTGGACCAAAGGCTCAAGGGTCATGCTTTAGAATTTTTGGGGGATTTTGCTTGTGACATGCAGCTATACTACTGGTCCTTATTCTAAAAAATCGTTGGTTCTACAGATCATTTGGTTCTTCACATTTGACCAAATGTGCTCAAGGGTCATGTTTGAATTTTTGGGGGCATTTTGCTAGTGACATGCAGCTATACTACAGGTCCTGATTCTAAAAAATGTTTTTGTTTCTAACAGACATTTTGTTCCCTTCACAATTGATTCAAGAGTGCTCAAGGGTGATGGTTGCTGTCAGAAAACCAGGAATAGGTAGGACACTGTTAATGGAAACATATTACAAAATGACTTGTTTTTGCAAGATCTTTTAACATAGTATCAATCACTGTATTGAGAACAAACCCAATTTAAATACAAGAAAAAAAGAGAAACAAAGACCATTGGTGCCGATAAATCCTAATTTTAAAAATGTAGTTGTTCTAGAATTAAAGTACATAAAAAACTTGCATGTTACAAAATAGCTGTTAAAAAAAGAATTCCTCTGATTCGTCACAAGGGATGGTACGGAGAACTTGACCAGATGTAGGTTTTTCAGAGGAACATGGAAGTTATGGAGCACTCAGACAGAGAACAAAGTACAGAGACCCCATTTCCTCCAGCCACGTTGAGTAAATGACAGAAAAAAGAATGCCAGTATAAAGGGCACCTGCTAGGTGTCAACAGGAGCGTTAGATTAAACCACCAGTATTTCAAGTGAAGCTCAATTGTCACACTCATACGGAGGGGCAAGCGTCCTACCTCAGGTATTGACTGAGTACAGAGGAAGGCTGTGAGTTCTCACACTTCCCGCTTCCGCAATCTGATTCAGCTCGACAGTTTCGTTGCTGCGTCATCAGGGCGTTTTAAACCTGCCGTCGTTAATAGAATGACGGACGCCAGACCTGGGCTTTCACCGCACCGCCACTGTAACTCCCGGCCATAGGTCATG